>SJYC01011947.1:0-12933 GCA_006408675.1 Madoqua kirkii | reverse complement strand
CCTGAGAAACTGATTATTTCTAATGCAGGCACTTCTCTTAAGAAGTGCATTATTTGCTGTATCACGCAATTCTCCTGAGACGTGGATTATTTGCTGTGTCATTCACTTCTCCAGAGAGGTGGATTATTTGCTGACTAAGTCACTTCTTCTGAGATGTGCATTATTTGCTGAGTCAGCACTCTTAATGATACGTGGATTATAGGCAGACTAACACACTTCTGAGAAATTTGATTACTTGCTAACTAAGGCACTTCTTCTGAGAAGTGGATTATTTGCTGACTGAATCACTTCTTCGAGAAGTGGATTATTTCCTGAATCAGCCACTTCTCCTGACAAGTGCATATATTGCTAAATCAGGCACTTCTCCTGAAGTGGATTATATGCTGAATCATGCACTTCTCCTGAAAAGGGCATTATTTGTTGACTAAGTCACAAAGTCACTTCTCTGCAGAAGTGGATTATTTTTTGTATCAGGCACTTCTGCGGAGAAGTGGATTATTTTCTGACAAAGTCACTTCTCCCTTGAAGTGAATTATGTGCTGAGTCAGGCACTTTTCCAAAGTGGTGGATTATTTGCAGACTAAGTAACTTTTCCTGAGAAGTGGATTGTTTGCTGAATCAGGCACTTCTCCTGACAAGTGGATTAACTGCAGAATCAGGAACTTCTCCTGAGAAGTGGGTTATTGGCTGCATCAGGCACTTCTCCTGAGAGTTGGATCATTTTCTGTAAATCACATTTTTTAGGGTGTGGATTGATTTCTGTCTATGTAACTTCTGCTGAGAAGTGGATTATTTGCTGACTAAGTCACTTCTTCTGAGAAGTGCATTATTTGCTGACTAAGGCACTTCTCTTGAGAATTGGATTATTTCCTGACAAAGTCACTTCTTCTGACAAGTGGCTTTTCTCTGACCAAGTCACATCTCCTGAGAAGCGGTTTATTTACTGACTAAGTCACTTCTGATACGTGGAATATTTGCTGAATCAGGCACTTCTCCTGAGAAGTGGATTATTTGCTGATTAAGGCACTACTCCTGAGAAGTGGATTATTTGCTAAGTCACTTTTCCTGAGTAGTGGATTAATTGTTGACTAAGTCATTTCTCCTGAGAAGTGGATTATTTGCTGACAGTGCCACCTCTCCTGAGAAATGCATTATTTGCTGATTGAGTCACTTCTCCTGAGAAATGGATTATTTGCTTAATCAGGCTCTTCTGAGAAACTGATTGTTTGCTGAATCAGGAACTCCTGGGGACAAGTGGAATATTTGCTGAAAAAGTCACTTCTCTTGAGAAGTGGATTATTTGCTGAATCCGGCACTTCTTCTGAGAAGGGGTTTTTTTTGCAGACTAAGTCACTTCTCCTGAGAAGTGGATGATTTTTCCTGAGCCACTTCTCCTACGAAGTGGATTATTTGCTGACTAAGTCATTTCTCCTGAAAAGTGGATTAATTGCTTACTAACTGACTTCTCCTGAGAAGTCGATTACTTGCTAAGTCACTTCTCCTGAGAAGCGGATTATTTGCTGACTTAGACACTTTTCTTGAGAAGTGGACTATCTGCTGAATTAGGCACTTATACTGAGAAGCGGATTATTTGCTGACTAAGTCAGTTCTTCTGAAAGTAGGTAATTTGCTGAATCTGACACTTCTTCTCTGAAGTGGATTATTTGCTGACCAATGCCCATCTTCTGAGAAGTAGATTATTTCCTGAATAAGTCACTTCTCTGAGAAGCGGATCATTTGCTGACGACGTCACTTCTCCTGAGAAGTGAATTCTTTGCTGACTAATTCATTTCTCTTGAGAAGTGAATTATGTGCTGACTATGCCACCTCTCCTGAGAAGTGCATTTTTTACTAAATGAGTCACTTTCCCTGAGAAGTTGATTATTTGCTTAATCATGCACTTCTCCTGACAAGTGAATTATCTGTATCCATGTCACATCCCCTGAGATGTGAATTATTTGCTGTCTAATTCACTTCCCCTGAGAAGTGAATTATTTGCCGAATTAGGCACTTCTTTGAAGTAGTTTTTTTGCTGAATCAGGCTGTTCTCTGAAGTGGTGGATTATTTTTTGACTAAGTCATTTCTTCTGAGAAGTCTATTATTTGCTTACTAAGTCACGTCTTAGAAGTGGATGATTTGCTGACACAAGCACTCCACCTGCGAAATGGATTATTTGCTGACTCAGGCACTTCTCCTGCGAATTGGATTATTTGCTGACTAAGTCTCTTCTCTTGAGAAATGGATTATTTGCTGACTAAATCACTTATTCTGAGAGGTGGTTATTTGCTGACTAAGTCACTTTTTTTGAGAAGAGGTTTATTGATTAAGTCACTTCTCCTTAGAAGAGAATTTTTTCATGTTCAAGTCACATCTTTTTAGAAATGGATTATTTGCTGACTGACTCACTCCTACTGAGAAGTGGATTATTTTCTGACTAAGTCACTTCTCCTGAGAAGTGGATTTTTTGCTGAATCAGGCACTTCTCCTGAGAAGTGAATTATTTGCTAACTAATCACTTCTTCAGAGGAGTGTATTATTTCTTCAGTCAGAGACTTCTCCTGAGAAGTGAATTATTCCTGATCAAGCACTTCTATTGAGAAGTGGATTATTTGCTTAATCAAGCACTCTTCCTAAGAAGTGGATTATTTGCTGAATCAGGCACTTCTGCTGAGAGGTGGATTATTTGTGTATTATTTCTTCAGTCAGAGACTTCTCCTGAGAAGTGAATTATTCCTGATCAAGCACTTCTATTGAGAAGTGGATTATTTGCTTAATCAAGCACTCTTCCTAAGAAGTGGATTATTTGCTGAATCAGGCACTTCTGCTGAGAGGTGGATTATTTGCTGGGAAAGTGACTTCTTCTAAAAAGTGGATTATTTGCTGAATGAGTTACTTGTCCTGAAAAGTGAATTATTTGTCCAGTAGAGCACTTCTACAGAGAAACTGATTATTTCTAAATCACGCACTTCGCTTGAGAAGTGCATTATTTGCTGAATAAGGCACTTCTCCTGAAAAGTCGATTATTTGCTCTACAGGCACTTCTCCTGAGAAGTGGATTATTTGCTAAGTCACTTCTCCTGAGAAGTGAAATATTTGCTGACTTAGATACTTTTCTTGAGAAGTGGACTATTTGCTGAATCAGGCACTTCTCCTGAGAAGTGGATTATTTGCTGACTAAGTCACTTCTTCTGAGAAGTGGTTTATTTGCTGACTAAGTCACTTCTGATAAATGGAATATTTGCTGAATCAGGCACTTCTCCTGAGAATTGAATTATTTGCTGATTAAGGCACTACTCCTGAGAAGTGGATTATTTGCTAAGTCACTTTTCCTGAGAAGTGGATTAATTGTTGACTAAGTCATTTCTAATGAGAAGTGGATTTTTGCTGACAGTGTCACCTCTCCTGATAAATGCATTATTTGCTGATTGAGTCACTTCTCCTGAGAAATGGATTATTTGCTTAATCAGGCTCTTCTGAGAAACTGATTGTTCTCTGAATCAGGAACTACTCCGGACAAGTGGATTAACTGCTGAATCAGGCACGTCTTCTAAGAAGTCAGTGGTTTGCTGAATCAGGCACTTCTCCTGAGAATTGGATCATTTTCTGTAAGTCACTGTTTTTATGGTGTGGATTGTTTGCTGAGTATGTCACTTCTTCTGAAAAGTAGATTATTTTCTGACTAAGTCACTTCCCGTGAGAAGTGGATTATTTGCTGAATAAGTCACTTCTCTTGAAAAGTTAATTATTTGTCCAATAGGGCACTTCTTTTGAGAAGGGGTTTTTTTGCACACTAAGTCACTTCTCCTGAGAAGTGGATGATTTTTCCTGAGCCACTTCTCCTACGAAGTGGATTATTTGCTGACAAGGTCATTTCTCCTGAAAAGTGGATTAATTGCTCACTAACTGACTTCTCCTGAGAAGTGGATTATTTGCTAAGTCACTTCTCCTGAGAAGTGGATTATTTGCTGACTTAGACACTTTTCTTGAGAAGTGGACTATTTGCTGAATTAGGCACTTATACTGAGAAGTGGATTATTTGCTGACTAACTCAGTTCTTCTGAAAGTAGATAATTTGCTGAATCTGACACTTCTTCTCTGACGTGGATTATTTGCTGACCAATGCACTTCTTCTGAGAGTGGATTATTTCCTGAATAAGTCACTTCTCTGAGAAGTGGATCATTTGCTGATGAAGTCATTTCTCCTGAGAAGTGGATTATTTGCTAATTCATTTCTCTTGAGAAGTGAATTATGTGCTGACTATGCCACCTTTCCTGAGAAGTGCATTATTTACTAACTGAGTCACTTTTCCTGAGAAGTTGATTATTTGCTTAATCATGCACTTCTCCTGACAAGTGGATTATCTGTATCTATGTCACGTCTACTGAGATGTGAATTATTTGATGACTAAGTCACTTCCCCTGAGAAGTGGATTATTTGCTGACTACTCACTTCTTCTTCGAATTGGATTATTTGCTAACTAAGCCTCTTCTCTTCGGAAATGGATTATTTGCTAACTAAGTGAAGTCATTTCTCCTGAGAAGTGGATTATTTGCTAATTCATTTCTCTTGAGAAGTGAATTATGTGCTGACTATGCCACCTTTCCTGAGAAGTGCATTATTTACTAACTGAGTCACTTTTCCTGAGAAGTTGATTATTTGCTTAATCATGCACTTCTCCTGACAAGTGGATTATCTGTATCTATGTCACGTCTACTGAGATGTGAATTATTTGATGACTAAGTCACTTCCCCTGAGAAGTGGATTATTTGCTGACTACTCACTTCTTCTTCGAATTGGATTATTTGCTAACTAAGCCTCTTCTCTTCGGAAATGGATTATTTGCTAACTAAGTCACTTATTCTGAGAGGTGGTTATTTGCTGACTAAGTCACTTTTTTTGAGAAGAGGTTTATTTGCTGAGTAAGTCACTTCTCCTTAGAAGGGAATTTTTTGATGGTTAAGTCACATCTTTTTAGAAATGGATTATTTGCTGACTGACTCACTCCTACTGAGAAATGGATTATTTTCTGACTAAGTCACTTCTCCTGAGAAGTGGATTATTTGCAGAATCAGGCACTTCTCTTGAAAAGTGAATTGTATCCTCAATCAGGCACTTCTCCTTAGAAGTGGATTATTTTCTGACCAAGTCTCTTCTCCTGAGAAGTGGATTATTTGTTGACTAAGTTACTTCTCCTGAGAAGAGGATTATTTGCTGTCTAAGTGACTTCTTCTTAAAGTGGGTTATTTGCTGAATATTTCCTTCTCTTTAGAAGTGGACTATTTGCTGCCTAAGTCACTTTTCTGAAGAAGTAGATTATTTGCTAACTAAGTCACTTCTCCTGAGAAGTGCATTATTTGCTTCCTAAGTCACTTTTCTTGAGAATTGGATTATTTCCTAACTAGGTCACTTTTCCTGATAAGTGGATTATTGTCTGACCAAGTCACTTCTTCTGGGAAGTGAATTACTTGCTGACTCAGTCATTTCCTCTCAGAAGTAGATTCTTTGCTGACTAAGACACATCTCCTCAGAAGTGGATTATTTGCTGACTCAGGAATTTCTGCTGAGAAGTGGGTTATCTGCAGAATAAGGCACTCCTCCTTAGAAGTGGATTATTTTCTGACTATGTCACTTCTCCTGAGAAGTGGATTTTTTGCTGATTCAGGCACTTCTGCTGAGAAGTGGATTATTTGGTAAATCAGGCATTTCTCCTGAAACATGGATTATTTGCTGAATCAGTCCCTTCTCCTGAGAAGTGGATTATTTACTGACTGTGTCACTTCTCCTGAGAAGTGGTTTATTTGCTGAATTAGGCAGTTCTCTTGAAAAAGGGATGATTTACTGAATCAGGAACTTCTTTTGAGACGTGGATTATTTGCGACTAAGCCACTTCTCCTGAGAAGTTTATTATTTGCTGAATCAAGCACTTCTCTTGAGATGAGGATTATTGCTAAATCTGAAGTGGATTTTTGCTGACTAAGTAACTTCTCCTGAGAAATTATTTATTTTCTGACTAAGGAATTTCTCCTGAGAAGTTGATTATTTGCTGACTAAGTCACTTCTCCTGAGAAGTGGATTATTTGTTGACTAAGTCATTTTTCTTGAGAAGAGAAATATTTGCTGTCTAACTCACTTCTCCTGAGAAGCTGATTATTTGCTGAACCAGGCACTTCTCCTGAGAATGGATTATTTGTTGACTAAGTGACTTCTCCTGGGAATCGGATTATTTGCTGACAAAGTCACTTCTCCTGAGAAGTGGGTAATTTGCTGACTAAGTCACTTCTCCTGAGAAGTGGGTAATTTGCTGACTAAGTCACTTCGCCTGAGAAGTGAATTATTTGCTGGATCAAGCACTTCTACTGAGAAGTGGATTATTTGCTTAATCAGGCACTTCTGCTGAGAACTGGATTATTTGATGAATCTGGCACTTCTCATGAGAAGTAGATTATTGGCTGAATCAGGCACTTATCCTGAGAAGTGCATTATTAGCTGAATTAGTCCCTTTGCCAATGAAGTGGATTATTTGTTGACTCAGCCAATTCTCCTGAGAAGAAGTGTATTTGATGACTAAATCACTTCTCCTGAGAAGTGGATTATTTGGTGACTAAGTCACTTCTCCTCAGAAGTGTATTATTTGCTGACTAAGTCACTTCTCCAGTGAAGTGGATTATTTGCTGAATCATGCACTTCTCCTGAAAGGTGGATTATTTGCTGAATCAGGCAGTTATCCTGAGAAGTACATTATTTGCTGAATCAGGCTCTTCTTCTGAGAAGTGGGTTATTTCTGACTAAGTCACTTCTCCTGAGAAGTGGATTGTTTTGCTGACTAAGTCACTTCTCCTGAGAATTGAATTAATTCCTGACTAAGCCATTTCTTTTTAGAAGTGGATTATTGACTGACAAATTACTTCTCCTGAGAAGTGGATTATTTGCTGACTAAGTCACTTCTTCTGGGAAGTGTATTATTTGTTGACTAAGTCACTTTTCCTCAGAAGTGGATTATTTGCTGAATCAGCGCTTCTCATGAGAAGTGGATTATTTGCTAAGTCACTTCTCCTGAGAAGTGGTTTATTTCCTGATTAGGCCACATCTCCTGTGAAGTACATTATTTGCTGAATTAGGCACTTCTCCTGAAATGTGAATTATTTACTGAATCAGGCACTTCTCCTGAGAAGTGGATTATTTGCTGAATCAGACACTTCTCCTGAGAACTGAATTGTTTGATATATCTGGCACTTCTCCTGAGAAGAGGATTATTTGCTGAATCAGGCACTAATCCTGAGAAGTGCATTATTTGTTGAATCAGGCACTTGTCCAAAGAAGTGGATTGTTTGTTGACTAAGTTACTTCTCCTGAGAAGTGGTTTATTTGATGACTAAAGCACTTCTTTTGAGAAGTGGATTATTTGGTGACTAAGTCACTTCTCCCAAGAAGTGGATTATTTGCTGACTAAGTCTCTTCCCTGAGAAGTAGATTATTTGCTGACTAAGTCACTTCTCCTTAGAAGTGCCTTATTTGCTGACTAAGTCACTTCTCCTGAGAAGTGGATTATTTGCTGAATCTGGCTCTCATCCTGAAAAAGGGATTATTTGCTGAATCAAGCACTTCTCCTGAGTAGTGAATTATTTGCTGAATCAGGCACTTCTCCTGAGAAGTGGATTATTTTCTGACTAAGTCACTTCACCTGAGAAGTGGATTATTTTCCAAATCAGGCACTTCTGAGAAGTGGATTATTATGTTGACTAAGTCACTCCTGAGAAGTGGATTATTTGCTGACTAAATTACTTCTTCTGAGAAGTAAATTATTTGGTGACTAAGTCACTTCCCCTGAGAAGTGGCTTATTTGCTAACTATGTCACTTCTCCTGAGAAGTGGATTATTTTCTGAATCAGGCACCTTTTCTGAGTAGTGGATTATTTGCTGAATAGGCACCTCTCCTGAGAAGTGGATTATTTGCTGAATCAGGCACCTCTTTCGGGTGGCTCCCCCCAGCCAGCCCAGCATCACATCACTGCAGGCGACCTCGGAGGCATGCCCCCTTCTTCACTGTGGCTCCCTTGGTCCAGCCCAGAATCGCAGTGCTGTGGCCACCCCTGAGGCATGCCCCCTCCTTCCCTGTGGCTCCCCCTGGCCAGCCCAGCATCACAGCACTGCTGGCCAAGCCGGAGGCAAGCCTCCTCCTTCACTGTGGCTCCCCCCGTCCAGCCCAGCATCCCAGCGCTGCTAGAGACCCTGGAGGCATGCCTGATCTTTCACTGTGGCTCTCCCCCTTCATCCCAGCATCGTAGCGCTGCTAGCCTCCCCGGATTCACGCCCCCTCCTTCACTGTGTCTCCCCCCGGCCATCCCAGCATCGCAGGACTGCTGGCCACCCCAGTGGCATGCCCCCTCCTTCACTGTGGCTCCCCCCGTCCAGCCCAGCATTGCAGCCCTGCTTAGGACCACAGAAGCACGCCCCCTCCGTCACTGTGGCTCCCCCGGCCAGCCCAGCATTGCAGCACTTATGGCAATCCCAGAAGCATGCCCCCTTCTTCATTGTGGCCTGTTGAGGCCCTTGTCCTCTGTGACATCTTGGGGGAAATTCCCCCTTCCCTCTAGGACCTAGAAAGGCTCCTTCACACCCTTGCTGTCCCCAAGAAGTTCCCCGCCACACCCGTCCCCAATCAAGAGGAACCCTGAGGGGCCCGCCATGACTCAAGAGCAGTCCTGTTTTCCTCTGACCAGCTCCAGATGAGGAACCCTTTCCCTACTCCATCCGGAAAGGGTTTCAGGTGCTCCCCTAGCATCCCAAGAGGAGGCGCTCGCACCAGGAGAGTCGGGAGCAGCCTCAGGGGTTGGGCCAACATTCCCCAAGACCCCCAAATGCCTCGTCCACTCCAGATGCACCTGACTGCCCTACACTGCCTCGACTGTCACCCTGAGGCTCGACTCCCAACACACTGGCACTGTGACAGCCCTGGGGTACCCTGAAGGCAAGCCACAGATCCCTGTGTCCGCTCGATGGGGAGCCTGACACTGTTGCTGCAGCTGGGGAGGAAAGTGGCCGAGCACGTCTCCAGGCGAGATGAGACCTGACTGCCCTGTAGTGGCTCCAAGGGAACCCCAAGACCTATGTCAGCAGGGGCGAGGTAAGCTCAGGCTCTGGCCTCAGCACCAGACGAGGACTGAGGACCCAGTGACGACTGGGGAGGAATCCCCAGAGGTGCCTCTAAACTCGCACGGAGACTGGTCTCTCCTGAGACCACAGCGGCGGGTTCCTGGGGTCCCCGTCGGAACTTGAGAGGACCTTGCCGAAACTTGAGAAAAACCAGAAGTTTCAACACTGCAGGCAGGGTGAGCCCTTGTCTGCTGCAGCGTCTCAGGGGAAATCACCCCTTCCCTCTTGGACCTGGAAAGGCTCCTTCACACCCTTGCTGTGACCAAAGAAGTTCCCCGCCCAACAGGTACCCAGTCAAGAGTAACCCCGAGGGTTCCGCCGCGACTCAAGAGGAGTTCCATTTTCGCCTTCTCAGCTCCAGATGAGGAGCCCTTTCCCTGATCTGTGGGGAAAGGGTTCCCGGCGCTCCCCTCTCATCCCAAGAGGAGGCGCTCCCACCAGGAGAGTCCGGAGGAGCCTAAGCATTCCAACCACATTCACCAAACCCTCAAATCTCTCGTCAACTCCAGATGAACCTGACTGCCCTGCACTGCCTCGAGGCTCGACTCCGAACACACTGGCATGTGTGACAGCCCTGGGGTACCTAGAGGGCAAACCACAGATCCCTTTGTCCGCTCCACCAGGAGCTGGACACTGCTGCTGCATGTGGGGAGGAAAGTGGCCGAACATTTCTCCAGGCGAGACGAGACCTGACTCCCCTATGGGGGCTCCAAGGGAACCCCAAGACGTATGTCAGCACGGGCAAGGCAAGCTCAGGCTCCAGCCTCAGCACCAGACGAGGACCGAGGACCCAGCAACGACTGGGGAAAAATCCCCAGAGGCTCCTCGCAACTCGCAGGGAGACTGGCCTCTTTGAGGCCACAAGGGTGATCCCCTTCAAAACTCGAGATGACCCTGCTGCAACTCGAGAAAAACCAGAAGCTTCTCCCCTGCAGGCGGGTTGATGCCCTTGTCCGCTGCAGCATCTCGGGGGAAATCACCCCTTCCCTCTTGGACCTCGAAAGGCTCCTTTACACCCTTGCTGTGACCCAAGAAGTTCCCCGACTCACCAGTCCCCAGTCGAGAGGAAACCCGAGAGTCCCACTGCAACTTAAGAGGAGCCCGGTTTTTCCCTGCTCAGCTCCGGATGAGGGGCACTTTCACTGCTCAATCCTGAAAGGGTTACCTGCGCTCCCCAGGCATTCCAAGAGGAGGCGGTCGCACTAGGAGAGTCAGGAGGAGCTCAGGGTGCCAACCACATTCGCCAAGACCCCCAAATGCCTCGTCGACTCCAGATAAACCTGACTGCCTTGCACTGCCTCGACTGTTACCTCGAGGCTCGACTCTTGACACACTGGCACGAGGGACAGCCCTGGGGTACCTAGAGGGCAAGCCACTGATCCCTTTGTCTGCTCGACGGGGTCGGGAAACTATTGCTGCAGCTGAGGAGATAAGCAGCTGTGCACGTCTCCAGGCAAGACTAGGACAGACTCCCCTGTGGGAGCTCCAGAGGAACCCCAAGTCCTTTGTCAGCACAAGTGAGGCAAGCTCAGGCTCCAGCCTCAGCACCAGTCAAGGACTGAGGACCCGGTGACAACTGGGGAGGAATCCGCAGAGGTGCCTCGCAACGGGCACAGAGACTGGACTCTCCTTAGGCCACTGGGGTGGGTCTCTGGGGTCCACGTCGTAACTTGAGTGGAGCCCGCCGCAACTCGAGAAAAACCAGAAGCTACTCCCCTGCAGGCGGGGTGAGGACCTTGTCCTCTGCGGCGTCTCGGTGGAAATATCCCCTTTCCTCTTGGACATGGAAAGTCTCCTTCACACCCTTGCTGTGACGCAAGAAGTTCCCCACCCCACCCGTCCCCACTCGGAGAAAACCCGAGATCCCGCTGCGACCTAAGAGGAGCCCAGTTTTCCCCTCCACACCTCCAGGTGAAGGACCCATTCCCTGCTCTGTCTGGAAAGGGTTCCCGGAGCTCAACTCGAATCCCAAGAGGAGGCGCTCACACCAGGGGAGACTGGAGGAGCCTCAGTCATCCAGCCACCATTCCCCAAGACCCTCAAATGCCTCGTCCACTCCAGATGAACCTGAATGCCCTGCACTGCCTCGATTCACCCCGAGGCTCATCTCCCGACACACTGGCACGTGTGACAGCCATGGGTTACCTCGAGGGCAAGCCACAGTTCCCTGTGGTCACTCGACGGGGAGCCAGACACTGCTGCTGCAGCTAGAGAGGAAAGTGGCTGTGCACATCTTATGGCGAATGAGGTCTGACTCCCCTGTGGGGGCTTCCCGGGAACCCCAAGACCTATGTCAGCACAAGCTAGTCAAGCTCAGGCTCCAGCCTCAGCCACAGACAAGGACTGAGGACCCGCACCAGACGAGGACTGATGACCCGGCGATGACTGGGGAGTAATCTCCAGAGGCATCTCACAACTCGCACGAAAACTGGCCTCTTCTGAGGCCACAGGTGCGGGTCCCTGGTGTTTCCGTTGTAACTCGAGAGGACCCCACCGCAACTGGAGAAAAACCAGAAGCTTCTCTCCTGCATGTGGGGTGAGGCCTTTGTTCACTGAGGTATCTCGGGGGCAATCACCTCTTCCCTCTTGGACCTCAAAAGGCTCCTTCACACCCTTTCTGTGACCCAAGAAGTTCCCCGCCACACCCGTTCCCACTCGCAAGGAACCCTGAGGGTCCTGTAGCGACTCAAGAGGACCCCTGCTTTTCCCTGCTCAGCTTCAGATGAGGGCCCTTTCCCTGCTCCGTCGGGAAAGGGTTTCTGGGGCTCCTCTTGCATCCCAAGAGGTGGTGCTCGCACCAGGAGAGTGGAGAGGAGCCTCAGGGGTTGGGTCACCATTCCCCAAGACCCCCAAATGCCTCGTCCACTCCAGATATACCTGTCTTCCCTGCACTGCCTCGACTGTCACCCCAAGACTCGACTCCCAACACACTGGCACGTGTGACAGCCCTGGGGTACCTCGAGGGCAATCCACAGATCCCTGTCCACTCAGCGGGAAGCCGGACACTGCTGCTCTAGCTGGGGAGAAGCAGAAGAAGCAGAAGCAGAAGCAGAAGAAGAAGAAAAAGAAGAAGAAGAAGAAGGGCTGTTATGCTTATTATTATTATTAAAATGAAGAAGGGGGCATGCATAGGGGCAAAAGCAGTGCTGTTATGCTTGTTAATGTTATTAAAATGAAGAAGTGGGCATGCATAGGGACGCAAGCAGCACTGTTATGCTTATTTTTATTATTAAAATGAAGAAGGGGCATGCATAGGGGTGCAAGCAGTGCTGTTATGCTTATTATTATTATTAATTTAAAAATTATGGGTGCATCCTTATTAATTATTGTTTTATACATATGGTCACAAGAAGCATTATCCTTATTAATTATTGTTTTATACATATGGTCACAAGAAGCATTATCCTTATTAATTACTGTTGTTTTAGTTTTATACAAAATTTTTTCTATTTGCTTTAAATAAAAAAAGTCACTTATGACATGACTTATGTCATGATAAGTGGTTTATGTCATGATAAGTGACTTATGTCATTATAAGTGGTTTATGTCATCATTAGGGGTTTATGTCATCATTAGTGGTTTATGTCATGATAAGTGACTTATGCCATTATTTGTGGATTATTTCATGATTAGTGGTTTATGTCATGAATAGTGGTTCATATTCTTATTATTAAAATTATGGATTTATTTTAAAAATTTTTATTTGCTTTAAAAATAGGATCTTTTTTGGAAAAGTAATTGTAGGTTATAAAAATGAAAATTAAAGGAGTAATAGAGA
>SJYC01011946.1:0-10190 GCA_006408675.1 Madoqua kirkii | reverse complement strand
GAAGGCTTTCTTATCTCTCCTTGCTATTCTTTGGAACTCTGCATTCAGATGCTTATATCTTTCCTTTTCTCCTTTTCTTTTCACCTCTCTTCTTTTCAGAGCTATTTGTAAGGCCTCCCCAGAAAAACATTTTGCTTTTTTCATTTTTTTCCATGGGGGTGGTCTTGATCCCTGTCTCCTGTACAATGTCATGAACCTCATACATAGTTCATCAGACACTCCATCTATCAGTTCTAATCCCTTAAATCTATTTCTCACTTGCATTGTGTAATCATAAGGATTGGATTTAGGTCATACCTGAATGGTCTAGCAGTTTCCCCTCCTTTCTCCAATTTAAGTCTGAATTTGGTAATAAAGAGTTATTGATCTGAGCCACAATAAGCTCCTCATCTTGTTTTTGTTGACTGTGCAGAGCTTCTCCACTTTGGCTGCCAAGAATATAATCAGTCTGATTTCGGTGTTGACCATCCTGTGATGTCCATGTGTAGAGTCTTCTCTTGTGTTGTTGGAAAAGGGTGTTTTTTTATGACCAGTGCATTTTCTTGGCAAAGCTCTATTTGTCTTTGCCATGCTTTATTCGGCATTCAGTGGCCAAACTTGCCTGTTACTCCAGGTGTTTCTTGACTTCCTGAGTTTGCATTTCAGTCCTCTATAATGAAAAGGACATCTTTTTTAGGTGTTAGTTCTAAAAGGTCTTGTAGGTCTTCATAGAACCCTTCAATGTCAGCTTCTTCAGCATTACTGGTTGGGGCATAGGCTTGGATTACTATGATATTGAATGGTTTGCCTTGGAAACAAACAGAGGTCAATCTGTCATTTTTTAGATTGCATCCAAGTACTGCATTTTGGACTCTTTTGTTGACCATGATGGCTACTCCCTTTCTTCTGAGGGATTTCTGCCCGCAGTAGTAGATATAATGGTCATCTGAGTTAAATTCACCCATTCCAGTACATTTTAGTTCGCTGATTCCTAGAATGTCAACGTTCACTCTTGACATCTCTTGTTTGACCATTTCCAATTTGTCTTGATTCATGGAACTGATATTCCAGGTTCCTATGCAACATTGCTCTTTAGAGCATCGGACCTTGCTTCTCTCACCAGGCACATCCACCCCTGGGTATTGCTTTTGCTTTGGCTCCATTCCTTCATTCTTTATGGAGTTATTTCTCCACTGATCTCCAATAGCATATTGGGCGCCTACTGACCTGGGGAGTTCGTCTTTCAGTATCCTATCACTTTACCTTCTTGTACTGTTCATGGGGTTCTCAAGGCAAGAATACTGAAGTGGTTTGCCATTCCCTTCTCCAGTGGACCAATTCTGTCAGACCTTTCCACCATGACCTGCCCATCTTGAGTTGCCCCTTGAGCATGGCTTAGTTTCATTGGGTTAGACAAGTCTATGGTCCTAGTGTGATTAGACTGACTAGTTTTCTGGGAGTATGGTTTCAGTGTGTCTGCCCTCTGATACCTTCTTGTAACACCTACCATCTTATTTGGGTTTCTCTTACCTTGGGCGTGGGGTATTTCTTCGTGGCTGCTCCAGCAAAGCGCAGCCACTGCTCCTTACCTTTAATGAGGGGTATCTCCTCACCACCACCCTTCCTGACCCTCAATGTGGGATGGCTCCTCTAGGTCCTCCTGCGCCCGGGCAGCCACCACTCCCTGGACGTGGTGTTGCTCCTCCTGGCTGCCACTCAGCCATAAAAAGAACACATTTCAGTCAGTTCTAATGAGGTGGGTGAACTAGAAGCTATTATACAGAGTGAAGTGAGTCAAAAATGGAAAGATAAAGGCCATATTTTATACAGGATCTAAAAGAAAAGTACTGAAGAATTTATTTACAGGGCAACAGTGGAGAAAGAGACATAGAGAATAGACTTATGGACAAGGGGAGAGGGGAGGAGAAGGTGAGATATATGGAAAGAGTAACAAGGAAACTTACATTGCTGCTGATGCTGCTATAAGTTGCTTCAGTCATGTCCAACTCTGTGAGACCTCATAGATGGCAGCTTCCAGGCTCCACCATCCCTGGAATTCTCTAGGCAAGAACACTAGGATGAGTTGCCATTGCCTTCTCCAATATTACATTGCCATATATAAAACAGATAGCCAACAGGAATTTGCTATCTGTCTCAGGAAACTCAAACAAGGGCTCTGTATCAACCTAGAGGGTTGGGATGGAAAGGGAGATGGGAGTGAGTTTCAAAAGGGAGAGGATATATGTATACCTATGGCTGATTCATGTTGCGGTTTGAGAGAAAACAGCAAAGTTCTGTAAAGCAATTATCCTTCAATAAAAATAAATTAATTTTAAAAATAACCCTGAATAGCTACTCAGTATTCTAAGTAATTGAAGATACTTTGCTTCAAATCAACTATTGTTGGTGCTGAAAAATAATTAATTGTTTCTTCTGTCTGGGCAATCTGAACAACTTCCTGAAACAGGCCTTATTACTTGAAAATCACGCTCCTTGGCTCACATTGCATATCTCTGGACTCAGACTAAGAATGATGCTGACTTTTCCTTAACAAGCATGTCAACATTTGATGTTCTTCCATGTTTCTGTCTTATTTATAGATCATTCTCAGGGATCACAGAGCCAATAGTTCACCATTCCTGTGCTCAGCACTGCGAGCTACAGATGTGGATGGCAGCCTTCACTTCCTTCAGGAACTCAGAAAGTAGTTGGAAGAGTAAAAAACAAAAAAATACATTTGAAAAGAGAGAAAACTATTCAATAGTCACTAAGGCCTACTGTGTTCTGTTGTTGGGATGGGAAGATAAGTGGGAGTACATGCCCTCTGGGAATCAGCCTGCAGTGCAGGATGTGCAGCAGCCATGAGTTCAATCCCTGGGTCAGGAAGATCTCCTAGAGAAGGAAATGGCCACCCACTCCAGTATTTTTGCCTGGGAGATTGCCAGAGGAGCCTGATGGGCTACAGTCCATGGATCTCAAAAAAGCTGAACACAAATTAAAAACTAAATAACAACAACATACCCTCCATAGCAGGGGGGGTTTCTTATTAGGAACTGTTTTGGAGGGAAGAGCTTCTAAGACCTGTAGAAGTTCAAAGGAAGAGGAGACTATTGAAGCTTGGCACAGTAAGGAAGACATTGTGACTAAGGGATGTGCTGAAAGATGAGAAGAATTCAGACAGGCAAGCAGTGGGGGAAAAAGAAGATCATGGAAGTAGAAATGACCAGTTTTCCATGACATCCAGGGCCAGGCGCAGTACACAAGCTGGACAGCTATATCCACTAGCCCTGGAAACGGTCCTGCTTGCTCATGATAAGAGGAAAAAGCAAAGCACATTGAGTAATGGAGAATGAGAGCATGCTGGGCTGTGTGGGACAGGCTAGATTGTGAAGGGCCTCGAAAGTCCAGCAGAGAACATTAGAAGGTGCATGGCAATCCATAAGGAGCACAGTATGTTTCTTAGTTGGGGACAAACGTGGTGGAAGCGTGTTTGGGGATATGCCAGGGTCCAGCCCCAGTGGATCCAGGGTAATTCGAAGGGGAGATGGAATCAGCATCCTAGGAAAAAACTTATTTAATTACAGATATATAGAGAGATTAGAAACGGATAGTGTAGTAGGAAATATTAGTGGATAAAAAGATGCTGAATAACTTGTTTATGTGGGATACCAATAAAGCTTCGAGACAAGAAGCTTGCACCACCTACGTAGGCCACTGGCACCCACTTGCATATCAGAGGGTGCCGCACCTTGGGCTCCCTCTCATATGGAACTTAAATGCCAGGGCAAAATTAGCAGACATGGTGGACACCCACGGTCCACATGGGAATTCTGCCAGAAGGGGAAAGGAAGAACGACACGGGGAATCAGTCTTTCCAGAAACTGATCTGATTTCTTTATTTTTAGTTTTGCTTATATGATTTTTGTTATACATAAGGATGAATACAGAGTCACGCAGGGTCAGCAGACCTGACCCTTGTCACAATCAGGTGCTTCATATAAAATTATACAATGGTCTTAGGGGTTTTATATCATCTTCTGTCCATGAGGCCTGCTGACATTTGATGACGCTTTCTGATAATGGTCAGTCAACCAGAAAACTTATTTTTTCCAAGGGTGATTTTTTTCTTAAACCAAGCGCCACCCTCCAAATAAAATTGCATTCCTATATGGTGAGGGTGTAGTGGGTTACAATCAGGAAAGGAATTTACTTAGCCTAAGATTTAACATGATTAATTTTAAAGGTTAATACTTATTTTTCCTATATGCTAGTTATATTCATTATAAGGGCAGGGAATATGGAGATTTAGCAGCAAATATTGTCTCAACAAATGAAAACCCTTCACCAATATAATTTCTAATCAATCTACTATACTATAGTAATTTTCTAACTTCTCAAAAGAGTCTGTATTTAGAAAGTTTTAAAGCATCTCGTGCCTCTCACGGTTGGGAGGCTGTAAACGATTACATGTGGCCAGACAAACCTGCTCAGGCAGGCTAGGGAACCTTCAGAGGAGTTTGTAAGTTGAAACACTCCTGTCATGCCCAGGAATTTTTATTAATTGGAGCTGCAAATTAACTCCTTCTCCGAGAGAGGTGGTGGGGAAACAGCCCCCCATAACGTCAGAGGTATAAGTGAAAGCATAAAACAGACTCTGGTTTTGGGAGTAGATGGTCGGGAACAGGGGGTTTCCTGAGGCTCGATCCTGCCTTTGCATATGCTGAAGCCTCCTTCCTCATGCCCTTTGCCAGGGGCGAAGTTCCTCTCACTGGCTCCTAGAATCCCCCCCCCTTTTTTTTTTAATTATTTTTTAAAATTGCCAGGTGGAGCTCAGTCACAAGCTTCTGAATGCTCTGCCAAAGAATCTTGACAATACAAGGAAGAATGATTATAAGAAGTAAAATTAGAGCACCAATAGCAGCATAACTGAAGGCATTAGACAGAATGTTTCTACCAGAAATAGCTCCCCTGGTGGCTCAGAGCTTAAAGCATCTGCCTCCAATATGGGAGACCCATGTTTGATCCCTGGGTTGGGAAGATCCCTTGGAGAAGGAAATGGCAATCCACTCCAGTATTCTTGCCTGGAGAATCCCATGGACTGAGAAGCCTAGTAGATTACAGTCCACAGGGTCGCAGTGAGTCGGACACGACTGAGCGACTTCACCTTCACCTTCACCTTCACCTTCTTCCAGAAATAAAGTTAGAGAGGGTGTGGAAAAAGTCATTAGCTGCTCCTGAGGCAGAAAAATCCAGTCAAGAGTGTTCCAAGGTCTGTATCTGATTATGAAGTTCCCCTAAGTCTAAACTAGTATCTGCCAAACACCTAAAATATGATTTTTCAACATATTGGGCAACTGCACTTGTTGAGCAAATTGCTTTTTATCTTCAGCATTTAAAGCAATGGTGAAAAAAAAACAGTCTTGTGAATCAATTACAATTATAATATATTTCTTTAGAATGGCTACTGGAGAAGGGAGCCCAGGTTGTAAGGCTCCCATGTCCTCCATGGTGGCATTAATTGTTCTTAAATCTTGTAAAAGTCTATATTTACCAGATTTTTTGATGACAAAAATAAGAGCGTTCCAGGGGCTATTGGAGGGCTCAATATGTCCCAATTCTAGTTGTTCAGTACTTAAGGTTTTAGCTGCCAGTAATTTTTCTTTAGGCAGAGGCCATTGTTTCACCCACCCTGGATCCTGAGATTTCTATGTAATGGGGTCAGCAGCAAAAACAGAAGCCTTTATTATAAATTTGGATACCCCAATCCACTACTTAGCTGTCAAGGAGTTGGGCAAATTGGCTCAATTATTCCTGTCTATTGCTTACCTAATCTTTTTGATGGATCATAGCCCATCTGCAACATTTGAGAGGTCACTTTATCATCAGGGCTAAGCAATAACACTCCCATTTGAGACAGCACATCCCTTCCCCACAGGGTAAAGGGGAGTGAAGGAACTACATACAGTTGAAAAGTTCCACAAGTATCCTCAAATTGCCAATCTAAAATTTTTGCACTTTTAGCTACTGTGGGGGCTCTTCCTAGCCCCACCAAAACATTTTCAGTAGTATGAGTGTGCCAGGAACTGGGCCAGTCTTTCTGAGAAATACAAGAAACATCTGTTCCTGTGTCTAATAACCCTGTAATAGACTTGTCACTGACCAGGATAGTTTTCATAGGGCGTTTCTGAGTAATTTCTGTTACCCCAAAAACTAGATCACTAGATCGAAATCCTCTGGGGCTCGAGGAAAAACCTTGAGAAGTCAAAGTTTTTCTTGTCTGATAATAAGGTAAAAGCAAAGCTGTGCTATTCTTTGACTTTTATTAATTTGTACAGTTTTAGTAGGTGGCGAGATCAAAACTTTAATTTCTCCAGTATAATCAGAATCTACTACACTAGGCACCACTGAAATTTTTTGAAAAGAAATCAAGCTACGTCCTAGCACAAGTCCAGAATGTCCCCAGGCAGGGGGCTAGCCACTCCCTTTGGAATTGAAGTAACCAGCATGTCAGGAGTTAATATTGTTGCGGTGGTGGAACTGAGGGCTAGGCCTGAGCTACCTGGGGTTGATGGGCACGGCTTGTTGTCTCTGTTTAGCAAGACATTGCCGGCAAAAATGTTTCATTTAGCCATAAGAGAAACATTTTTTTTTGCAGATTTTTTTTGTTATTATTATTTTTCTTTTTTTGTTTTTTGATTTGTTTTTTCTTTCTCTCGTTTTCTCTCTCTCTCTCTCTCTTTTTTTGTTTGGGTGAGGCCCCCCCCTGAGGGGATTTTGTACAAGGAGCAGGCTCTGTCTTAGAAGCTCTTTTGTTTTTAAAAAATTTCTTTTTTTCTACATTAGGGAATGTTCTGGGAGGCTTTGGAGGCAAAGTGGGGAGGCACAAGCAGAGGCGGGAGTGGTCACCTTAAATCAGAAAATGTTGGATAAATTTTTAAAGATTTGTCTAGAGGGGGAGGAGGCTCACCAGGGTGCCCGGCCGCAGTGTCCTGTAAGTCCTCTCCTTCCTCGGGAAGTAAAGCATAGTCTCCCTCCTTTTGTTCGTCAGTGGCAGAAAATATGATCTGCGTAGAATGTGTAGACCCACTACCATCGACTGCTATGGCCTCTCCCATAAGCTATCTAACAGCCTCATGATGGGTGTCCAGAACATTTCTAATCATATTTCACAGAGCAAAAGCATTTACAGGCCCATGCAAAGTATAATAAGTTCTTAGCTGTTTTCTTAGCTTCACCCAAGTATCTAATTTCAGTGTCCTTGTCTGGAAACCAAGGACATTGCTCTTGTACAAAAAAAAAAAAAAAAAAGACTGAATATTGGATTTTTAACTTTAATTCCTCTCTTACTTAATAACTGCAAAATTACTCATGTAAAGAGCTGTCTTTCTTTTGACTCATTGTTACCCATGTCAGAAAGTTTAAGTTTTATAGAAAAGTCTGCCTTGTCAAGGGTTTTACCTTTGGCAAGGGTTTGTTGTTTTTTTTTTTTTTTTTTTAACACTAAGAAAGCAGCTTTCTTTCAACCTCTAGAAAACCAGGTTTCGCTTAAACCCTTCAACACTTCCCACTCCTACTCACCCTGTTTGTCCTACAGGGGGGTCTGCAGCATCCTAAGTGGGGTCCTATTGGTCCTGAAAACTCAACACTGGGGGAACAACAAGACTGATGACTCCAGTTGTTCAGAGCAATAGGGCTGATAACCCTAATTGCTCTGGGAACCTACCTTCGAATAGCCTTCTCAGGCACCACTTGCTGGAAAAATGTTCTATTTGGCCATAAGAGAAACATTTTTTTTTATTTGTAGAATCTTTTTTGTAATGGTTACTTTTCTTTTTTCTCTCTCTCTCTCTCTCTCATTTTATTTATTTATTTTATTGGTCCTGAAAACTCAACACTGGGGGAACAACAAGACTGATGACTCCAGTTGTTCAGAGCAATAGGGCTGATAACCCTAATTGCTCTGGGAACCTACCTTCGAATAGCCTTCTCAGGCACCACTTGCTGGAAAAATGTTCTATTTGGCCATAAGAGAAACATTTTTTTTTATTTGTAGAATCTTTTTTGTTATGGTTATTTTTCTTTTCTCTCTCTCTCTCTCTCTCATTTTATTTATTTATTTATTTATTTATTTTTGCTTGGGCGGGAAGATAGAGCTATCAGATAAAGCTGCTTCTACTTTGCCTAGGGCTTCCTGAGCCTCAGCAGTTAATTGTCTTTTAGAAGTGGGGTAAGAATCTCTTTGAAAAATGTTAAAAAAAAATGCTTTAATTCAGCAATGGTTAATTTTAAATATATTCTAATCCAGTTAATATCACCTAAAGGTTTAGGCAGCAGTGGTGGCTGGTGCACTAAGCACAGACAGTGGTGGCAGCAGCCGGTGCACTAAATGGGGCCGTGAGCTACCCCACGTCCAAGGTCAGGGATAGCAGCCTAGAGTGCCAGGCTACGATGTCGCAGGAACGGCCGAGAGGAGCTATCCCGCATCTGAGGTCAGGGATGGCAGCCTAGAAGAGCCACCCTATGTTCAAGGACAGGGGCGGCGGCCGGGAGGAGCCACCCGACCTCAGAGGCCAGGGGCGGTGGCTGGGAGGAGGCACACTGAGTCCAAGGCCAGGGGCAGTTCCCGAGGTCAGGGGCAGAGGCCAGAAGGAGCAACCCCATGCCGGAGGCCAGGGTGGCGACTAGGAGGAGTATCCACATGCCTAAGGCCAAGGGCGGTGGCCTGGAGGAGAAACCTGACGTCCAAGGAGTGGTGGCTGCCCGGGTACAGGAGGGCTTAGAGGAGCCATCCCACACTGAAGGACAGGAAGGGCAGTGGGAGGAGATACCCCTCATCCAAGGTAAGGACCAGTGGCTGTGCTTTGTTGCAGAAGCCTTGAAGAGATACCCCACGCCCAATGTAAGGAAACCCAAGTAAAATGGTAGGTGTTGCAAGAGGGCATCAGAGGGGAGACACACTGAAACCATACTCACAGAAATCTAGTCAATCAAATCACACTAGGACCACAGCCTTATCTAATGCAATGAAACTAAGCCATGCCCACGGGGCAATGCAAGACAGGCAGGTCATGGTGGAGAGGTCAGACAGAATGTGGTCCACTGGAAAAGGGAATGGCAAACCACTTCAGTATTCTTTCCTTGAGAACCCCATGAATAGTACAAAAATGTAAAATGATAGGATACAGAAAGAGGTACTCCCCAGGTCGGTAGGTGCCGAATATGCTACTGGAGGTCAGTGGAGAAATAAATCCAGAAAGAATAAAGAGATGGAGCCAAAGCAAAAACAATACCCAGGTGTGGATGTGACTGGTGAGAGAAGCAAGGTCCAATGCTGTAAAGAGCAATATTGCATAGGAACCTGGAATGTCAGGTCCATGAATGAAGGCAAATTGGAAGTGGTAAAACAGGAGATGGCAAGAGTGAACGTTGACATTCTAGGAATCAGTGAACTAAAATGGACTGGGATGGGTGAATTTAACTCAGATGACTATTATGTCTACTAATGTGGGCAGGAATCCCTCAGAAGAAAGGGAGTAGCCATCATGGTCAACAGAAGAGTCCGGAATGCAGAACTTGGATGCAATCTAAAAAATGATAGAATGATCTCCATTCGTTTTCAAGGCAAACCATTCAATATCACAGAAATCCAAGTCTATGCCCCAACCAGTAATGCTGAAGAAGCTGACGCTGAATGGTTCTATGAAGACCTACAAGACCTTTTAGAACTAACACCCCCAAAAAGATGTCCCTTTCAGTATACGGGACTGGAATGCAAAAGCAGGAAGTCAAGAAACACCTGGGGTAACGGGAAAACTTGACCTTTGAAAGCAGAATGAAGCACGGCAAAGACTAATAGAGTTTTGCCAAGAAAATGCACTGATCATAGCAAACACCCTCTTCCAACAACACCAGAGAAGACTCTACACATGGACATCACCAGATGGTCAACATTGAAATCTGATTGATTATATTCTCTGCAGCCAAAGATGGAGAAGCTCTATACAGTCAACAAAAACAAGACCAGGAGCTGACTGTGACTCAGATCATGAACTCCTTATTACCAAATTAGGATTTAAATGAAGAAAGTAGGGAAAACCACTAGATCATTCAGGTATTACCTAAATCAAATCCCTTATGATTATACAGTGGAAGTGAGAAATAGATTTAAGGGCCTAGATCTGATAGATAGAGTGCCTGATGAACTATGGAAT
>SJYC01011945.1:0-14188 GCA_006408675.1 Madoqua kirkii | reverse complement strand
AAAAAAAAAAAAAAAAACAGAGGAAAACAAGAGAATGAGAAAGACTAGAGATCTCTTCAAGAAAATTAGAGATATCAAGGAAACATTTCATGCAAAGATGGGCTCGATAAAGGACAGAAATGGTATGGACCTAACAGAAGCAGAAGATATTAAGAAGAGATGGCAAGAATACAGAGAAGAACTGTGCAAAAAGGAGTTTCATGACCTGGATAATCACGATGGTGTGATCTCTCATCTAGAGCCAGACATTTTGGAATATGAAGTCAAGTGGGCCTTAGAGACCATCACTACGAACAAAGCTAGTGGGGGTAATGGAATTCCAGTAGAGCTATTTCAAATCCTGAAAGATGATGCTGTGAAAGTTCTGCACAAAATATGCCAACAAATTTGGAAAACTCAGCAGTGGCCACAGGACTGCAAAAGGTCAGTATTCATTCCAACCCCAAGAAAGGCAATGCCAAAAAATGCTCAAACTACCGCAAAAATGCGCTCATCTCACATGCTAGTAAAGTAATGCTCAAAATTCTCCAAGCCAGGCTTCAGCAATACATGAACCATGAACTTCCTGATGTTCAAGCTGGTTTTAGAAAAGGCAGAGGAATCAGAGATCAAATTGCCAGCATCCGCTGGATTTTGGAAAAAGCAAGAGAGTTCCAGAAAAACATCTATTTCTGCTTTATTGACTATGCCAAAGCCTTTGACTCTATGGGTCACAATAAACTGTAGAAAATTCTGAAAGAGATGGGAATACCAGACCACCTAACCTGCCTCTTGAGAAATCTGTATGCAGGTCAGGAAGCAACAGTTAGAACTGGACATGGAACAACACACTGCTTCCAAATAGGAAAAGGAGAATGTCAAAGCTGTATATTTTCACCCTGCTTAATAAACTTATATGCAGAGTACATAATGAGAAACACTGGACTGGAAGAAACACAAGGTGGAATCAAGATTGCTGGGAGAAATATCAATAAACTCAGATATGCAGATGACTCCACCCTTATGGCAGAAAGTGAAGAAAAACTGAAAAGCCTCTTGATGAAAGTAAAAGAGGAGTTGAAAAGGTTGGCTTAAAGCTTAACATTCAGAAAACAAAGATCATGGCATCCGGTCTTATCACGCCATGGGAAATAGGTGGGGAAGCAGTGTCAGACTTTATTTTGGGGGGCTCCAAAATCACTGCAGAGGGTGATTGCAGCCATGAAATTAAAAGATGCTTACTCCTTGGAAGGAAAGTTATGACCAACCTAGAGAGCCTATTCAAAAGCAGAGACATTACTTTGTCGACCAAGGTCCGTCTAGTCGAGGCTATGGTTTCTCCAGTAGTCATGTATGGATGCGAGAGTTGGACTGTGAAGAAGGCTGAGTGCCAAAGAATTGATGCTTTTGAAGTGTGGTGTTGGAGAAGATTCTTGAGAGTCCCTTGGACTACAAGGAGTTCCAACCAGTCCATTCTGAAGGAGCTCAGCCCTGGGATTTCTTTGGAAGGAATGATGCTGAGGCTGAAACTCCAGTACTTTGGCCACCTCATGCGAAGTGTTGACTCATTGGATAAGCCTTTGAAGCTGGGAGGGATTGGGGGCAAGAGAAGAAAGGGACGACCAAGGATGAGATGGCTGGATGGCATCACTGACTCGATGGAAGTGAGTCTGAGTGAACTCTGGGAGTTGGTGATGTACAGGGAGGCCTGGTGTGCTATGATTCGTAGGGTCGCAGAGTCGGACATGACTGAGTGACTGAACTGAAAAGTTTTTGATAATCACTTAAATAACAAGGCGGTCTTTTCTCAATTGCAGTGGGACATGAGTCACAGTTTTTGAACTGGTAACCCTTCCTAAGTAAGTTATGTGTGGGTTAGTTTGAATTTTCTCTGTGGCAAGTTTTATTCCTCTAGCTGACAATGTCTGGGTCAAATCTTGGAGTACAGTTTGCAAATGAGCTCTATCAGGATGAGCTATTAAAATATCATCCATGTAATGGATCATATATATTCGTTCATATTTAATCCTAATATCTTTTGATAATTAGCAGAGAAATAGGAAGCAAAGTTGCCAGGAATATCTAGAATTAACATCAATGAGGCAGACTTGGAGGTAACCACAGGGACCCCAAATTGAGGTGATGACACCTGAGGCTATTAAAGAGTCTAAGCTGGAGTGGAGAAGCAAAGACAAGATGAGCATCTGGAAGGAAAACCTGACCAGATGGGAATGGAAAATGAGAGAAGATTCAGGAAACAATGGTCCCATAACACACAGGCCCACAGTCTTTTGGTGCTCAGTGCCTTTGTCTGTGGTAAGATAATGTGGAATCTTTAGTCCAGTAAACTCCCTTGCTGTTATTCAAACAAAAGTAAAACTGGGAAATATTATTAAATTTTATGACACAAATTCTGGGAATAAAACAAGGGGTTTTGTGCTTTACAGTTCAATGCTAATTCAGTTTGCATCAGGGCTGAACTAATACTCCAACAGGTTGTTAGGAGAAATTTTCTTGGAAAATATGTTTGAATGAAACACAGGATTAAGGCCCTCATCATTTTCAAAATGACTTGGTTCAAAGGAAGTCCATTTAGATATAATGGGTGGATCTACACGAGTTCGTAGATTTATCCAGAATCAATCTGAAATATTCACTCAGTGTAATACCTTAATCAGTTCACAGGGAAGGCTTTTCTAAATAATTAGATGAAAAATAATAGAGTAACAAGCTTCTTTCAGTTCAGTTAAGTTCAGTCGCTCAGTCGTGTCTGACTCTTTATGACCCCATGGACTGCAGCATGCCAGGACTCCCTGTCTATCACCAACACGTGGAGTTTACTCAAACACATGTCCACTGAGTCGGAGATGCCATCCAACCATCTCATCCTCTGTCATCCCCTTCTCCTCCCACTTTCAATCTTTCCCAGCATCAGGGACTTTTCAAATGAGTAGGTTCTTCACATCAGGGGGCAAAAGTATTGTAGTTTTATCTTCAGCATCATTCCATCCAATGAATTATTCAAGACTCATTTCCTTTAGGATGGATTGCTCGGATTTCCTTGCAGTCCAAGGGACTCTGAGGAGTCTTCTCCAACACCACAGTTCAAAAGCATCCATTCTTCGGAGCTCCACTTTCTTTATAGTCCAAATCTCACATCCATACATGACTACTGGAAAAAGCCATAGCTTTGACAAGATGGACCTTTTTTTGACAAAGGAAAGTCTCTGCTTTTTAATATGCTGTATATAGGTTGGTCGTAACTTTTCTTCCATAGAGTAAGCATTTTTTAATTTCATGGCTCCATTCACCATCTGCAGGGACTCTGAAGCCCAAGAAAATAAAGTGTCTCACTGTTTTTCCACTGTTTGCCCTCTATTTGCCAAGAAGTGATGGGACCAGATGCCATGACCTTAGATTTCTGAATGTTGAGCTTTAAGCCAACATTTTCACTCTCCTCTTTCAATTTCATCAAGAGGCTCTTTAGTTCTTCTTCGCTTTCTGCCATAAGAGTGGTATCATATGCCTATGTGAGGTAACTGATGTTTCTCCTGGCAATCTTGATTCCACATTGTGCTTCATCCAGCCCAGCATTTCTTATGATGTACTCTGCATATAAGTTAATTGATAGGGTGACAATATACAGCGCTTTCCCTATTTGGAACCAGTCTGTTGTTCCGTGTCCAGTTCTAACTGCATGCTTCCTGCCCTGCATACAGATTTCTGAAGAGGCAGGTCAAGTGATCTGGGATTCCACCTCTTTCAGAATTTTCCGCAGTTTGTGGTGATAGACAGTCAAAGGTTTTGACATAGCCATTAAAAAGAAATAGATTTTTTTTTCCTGGAACTCTCTTGCTTTTTCAATAATCCAACGAATGTTGTCAATTTGATCTCTGGTTCCTTTGCCTTTTTAAAAACAAGCTTGAACAACTGGATGTTCATGGTTCATGTACTATTGAAGTCTGTCTTGGAAAATTTTGAACATTGATTTACTAGCATGTGAGATGGGTGCAGTTGTGCGTTAGTGTGAGCATTCTTTGCACTGAATTTCTTTGGGATTGGAATGAAAACTGAGATTTTCCAGTCCAGTGGCCCTGCTTAGTTTTCCAAATTGCTGGCATATTGAATGTAGCACTATCACAGCATCATCTTTTAGGATTTGAAATAGCTCAACTGAAATACCATCACCTCCACTAGCTTTGTTCATAGTGATGCTTCCTAAGGTCCACTTGACTTCACATTCCAGGATGTCTGACTCCAGGTGAGTGATCATATCATCGTGATTATCTGGGTCTTGAAGATGTTTTTGTATAGTTCTTTTGTGTATTCTTGCCACCTTTTCTTATTATCTTCTGCTTCTGTTAGGTTCATACCATGTATGTCCTTTATTGAGCCCATCTTTGCATGAAATGTTCCCTTTGTATCTCTAACTTCTTTGAAGAAATCTCTAGTCTTTCCCATTCTCTTGTTTTCCTCTGTTGCTTTGCACTGATAACTAAGGAATGCTTTCTTATCTCTCCTTGCTATCCTTTGGAACTCTGCATTCAAATGGGTATATCTACCTTTTCTCCTTTCATTTTTGCTTCCATTCTTTTTACAGCTATTTGTAAAGCCACCTCTCACAGCCATTTTGCTTTTTGCATTTCTTTTTGTTGAGAATGGTATTGATCCCTGTCTCCTGTACATTGTCATAAACCTCTGTCCATATTTCATCAGGCACTCTGTCTATGAGCTCTAATCCCTGAATCTATTTCTCACTTCCACTGTAGAATCATAAGGGAGTTGATTTAGGTCATACCTGAATGGTCTAGTGGTTTTTCCCTACTTTCTTCAATTTAAGTCTGAATTTGGCAATAAGGAGTTCACGATCTGAGCCACAGCCAGCTCCTGGTCTTGCTTTCCTGACTGTATAGAGCATCTCCATCTTTGGCTGAAAAGAATAAAATAAATCTGATTTCAGTGCTGACCATCTGGTGATATCCACATATAGAGTCTTCTCTTGTGTTGTTGGAAGAGGGTGTTTGCTATGACCAGTGCGTTCTCTTGGCAAAACATTATTAGTCTTTGCCGTGCTTCATTCTGTACTCCAATGCCAAATTTGCCTGTTACTCCAGGTCTTTCTTGACTTCCATCTTTTGCATTCCAGTCCCCTTTTAATGAAAAGAACATCTTTTTTGTATGTTAGTTCTAGAAAGCCTTGTAGGTCTTTACAGAACCATTCAACTTCAGCTTTTAAAGCATTACTGGTTGGGGCGTAGACTTTGATTACAATGATATTGAATGATTTGCATTGGAAATGAACAAATATCATTCTGTTGTTTTTGAGATTGCATGCAAGTACTGCATATAGGACTCTTTGGTTGACTATGGTGGCTAGTTCATTTCTTCTAAAGGAGTCTTGCCCAACATCGTAGATATGATGGTAATCTGAGTTAAAGTCACCCATTCCAGTCCGTTTGCATTCACTGGTTCCTAAAATGTTGATGTTCACATGCATCTTTACTACTTCCTTTTAACCAATGAACAGAATACAAATACTTTGGCAAGGATGCATGGAGTGAGACCCCCATTGCCCTTTAAACCTCTGGTTCTGGACTTCAGCTGCAAGCTGAAGATCATGTGGCAATGATGGTGATTAAACACTGTGGTGGTAGACCCTTGGCTGACTCACATAAATCCTCTTAGGATTCATGCACTACTAGAAAAAGATTCAGAAAAGATGCGACAGAGAAATAGCTTCTGTTACAAAACCTTTCCTCTTGGGGCAAAGACAAGTGATCCTCTCAGCAAATAAGCTGCAGAGGTTACATGCACGGTCAGGTGAGGCCTGGCTAACATGTTCATCCACAGCCTTGTCTCAGGTGTCCTCATTCCAGAACTGTGGTCCTGGATGTAAACCGTTTTCAGGGGGGTAAGGGAGCCTAGGAGGTTGAAAGTTAGTCAATGTGGAGTGTCCTTAGCATTGTTCTGAGTAGTCAGTGAGAAGACCTCAGGCTCTGACATGTTCAACAGCAGCCCGAGAGTAATGAGAAAGGGCTTAGGGTCACAGGTTTAGCAGAAGCTTTACTGCACCCCCAGGGCATTTTGCACTGCTCCTCAGAAGTCTGTTTCACTCATAGTCACTTAGACTCCTATTCAGAAGCAACTCCCCCAACTGCACCCCATGGATCATGAAAACTTCACAGTAAGTATTAGAACAGCCCCATAAGGAAACATGCAGCTCAGGCCCTAGACAAAGTATTAAAACCACACCACCTTGATACAAACACACCCATTGTGGAGATCTGATGCAAGAGCACAGGCTAAGCAAAGCCAATAAGGACACGGTGGGAGAAGACGACGGAGAGGGTGAGATGCATGGAGAAAATAACAGAGAAATTTACAGGACCATATGTAAAATATATAGCCAATGGGAATTTGCTCTATGACTCAGGGAACTCAAACAGCATCTCTGCAAGAGACTTAAGGGTGGGATGATGAGGGAGATGGGAGGGAGTTCGGGAGGGAGGGAACATGGGTGTGCCTATGGCTGATTCTTGTTGATGTATGACAGAAGCCACAAAATTCTGCAAATTACCCTTCAATTAAAAAAAAAATTAAAGCCCACAAGTACTGAAAAGATTGAGCTTTAGTGTTTATAGAAGAAAAAAAGTGCAGCCTAGTTGATGTGATGCAAAGGCATTTCCACAAGGCAGGACTTTAGAACACCCTTTCCTGCAAGAAGAAACTCCAGGGTTCACAAGTTGATGAACCACTACGTTACCACAGAAAGAATTGGATGCAATGTTGTTGTTTAGTCACTAAGTCGTGTCTAACACTTTCACGACCCCATGGACTATAGCCTACCAGGCTCCTCTGTCCATAGAATTCTCCAGGCACGAATACTGGAATGGGTTGCTATTTGCTTTTCCAGGGGATCTTCCCGACCTAGGAATTGAACCCAAGTCTCCTGCATTGGCAGTCAGATTCTTTACCATTGCACCACAAGAAAAGCCCCAATACAGTATGTCATCTTGTTAAATTAGAAACCACAGCAACATTTTTAACTATGAATGTTTCATATGCACAAATAGGTAGCTAGAAAGCAAGTGGCCCTAGTTTTGTGTTCCCCAGAATCACAGCCGGAAATAAGAATTCTAGAGCAAGTAGTTTCCTTTGGAGATGTGCTTTGCAGAGGAAGGATGGAGAGTTTCCATACAGATAGGAATGGAGCCAAGAAAAGGTGCATTTCAAAAAAGGTTAAAGGAGTTTAAACCTGCTAGAGAAGGCCACAAGCCTGTGGAGAGTTATCTGAGTTATCAGGTTTGAGGATGAGGGAGCTGGGGTATTTATACTCCAGTTCTTATGAGTCAGGAAGCATCAGTTCTCTGACATTTTCAGTCTGACTTGAGCACTGACAAAGTAGGTTTCAGGCACGAGCCACTCCAAGCCACTGATGAGATGCTGGCAGTTTAATGTCTGGGTTGTATGCGCCATAGCCATGAGGCAGAGGGGACACTGGCAGGATGTGCCACACAAGTCTTCCTCAGAAATTCTCCCAAACATTAGGCCAGGAGACAAAGTTTTTAGACAAACATGTTGTTTCTCCCAAAGTAGGTTTTTCTCCCAATTCCTTCAAGCAGATCCCCGTTTTCTGGAGTTATGTAACTAGGAAGAGGCAAGGTTCAAAAGAAGAAGCACGTATTAGTTGCTAGGGCTGTCAGAACAAAGTGTCACAGACTGGATAGCATGCACAACAGAAATTCATTTTCTTTCCTTAAAAAATAATTTTATTTATTTAGTTATATTTTGGCTGTGCTGGGTCTTTGTTGCTGCACAGGCTTTTCTCTAGTTGCGGCAAGTGGTGGTTACTCTCTAGTTGTGGTGTGCAAGCTTCTCATTGTAGTGGCTCCTCTTGTTGCAGAGCATGGTGAAAGGTTGTTGTTGAGTCTCGCAAAGATCCTGGGATTCTTGTCCCCCAGAGGAGAATTCAATCCAGGGCCAGAGACGAGGCTTGATCACTCAGAGCTTTTGTGTAATAAAGTTTTGTTAAAGTATAAAGGAGATAGAGAAAGCTTCTGACATAGGCATCAGAAGGGGGCAGAAAGAGTACCCCCCTGCTAATCTTCAGCTGGATGTTGTATAGTCACTAGCAGTCTGTTAATGAAAGAAAGGAATGTCTTAAAACTCAGAATGGCACCAGGCCCCTCACCTATTGGAGGCTTTTTGGGATAATCTTGGCACCAAATAGTTCATCCTGGGCCATAAAAAAATTAACTTGAATCTTGAAGAAGGACAGATCACCATACAAATAGTTTCATTTACATAGATTAGAGGAACAATGTTTGAGTATAACATACTGGTTTGTTAAGTAGGTTCTGAGCCAAGAGGCTGAACCTACTTGAAGACAGAGTTTGGGGTAAATGCATAGTATATTAGCATAGCTTAAGACAAACATTTCCATAAGAAAGAGGCATTGGTTATCTCTAGGTTTGAGAATAGTTAACTTCAGGTGAAACCAGGTGTCAGTATGGCAACACAGTATTTTAAGAGAAACCTCTTTTTAAATTTGTATAGAGAAGGAAAAGATATCTCTAGTTTGTTTCTTCCTGCCACTTAAGAGAGAGAAAAATGTCAGACAACTGCAGGCTACTTCCTCCATTTGGACACCCCTGGCCTTCCTGCCTATTACCTTCTCAATGGGTTCTAGAGCACATAGCCTACAACAGTTTTGGCCCACGGGTTCTAGAGCACAGGCTCAAGAGTTGTGGTGCATTGACGTAGTTGCTTCGTGGCATGAGGGATCTTCTCAGATCAAGGATTGAACCTGTGTCTTCTGCATTGGCAGGCAGGTTCTGTACTGCTGAACTACTAGGAAATCCCCAGAAATTCATTTCCTGACAGTTCTGAAGGCTAGAAGTCTATGATTATGGTGTTGGCAGGTCAAGTATCTCCTGAAGCCTCGCTGCTTGGCTTGTAGATGGTGATCTCCATCCTGGATCTTCAGTTGGCATCTTCCCTGTGCATGCCCAGCCCTGTGTCCCTTTATGTCTCCAAGCTTCCTCTTCTTATAAGAACTACAGTCAGATTGAATTAGGGCCCACTCATATGACCTCATTCAACCTTAATTATCCTTTTAAAGTCCCTATCTTCAAGCAGAAGCACATTCTGAACTGCTGGGGTTAGGACCTCAACATGTGAATTTGTAGGGGGGCACAAAATTCAGCCTATGACAGATAATAATGAGTATATTCAACACTTGGATTTGTAAAATTCAGTCTCATGCAAACGATATCAGGCAAAAAAAAAAAAAAGCAAATATGTGGAACTTTAACTGTTGTCTTAATTTGGAAGAGGGCTTTCATGAGTTCCTTGGGATCTCAGTTCAGGATGTGTGTATCACCTGCAATAAGGTCAGCCTTGCCTTTCAGTAAATTTTAGCTCCATTAAATCCTGAAATGTAGAAATGGTAAGGACCTAATAGAGCAGAAGAGACTAAAAAGGTTGCAAGAATACACAGAAGAACTATACAGAAAAGGTCTTAATGACCCAGATAATCACGGTGGTGTGATCAGTCACCTGGAGGCAGACATCCTGGAATTCGAAGTCAAGTGGGCCTTAGGAAGTATCACTACAAACAAAGCTAGTGGAGGTGAAGGAATTTCAGCTGAGTTATTTCAATCTTAAAGGATGATGCTGTTAAAATGTTGCGCTCAATGTGCCAGCCAATTTGGAAAATTCAGCAGTGGCTACAGGATTGGAAAAGGACAGTTTTCTTTCCTATCCCAAAGAAAGGCAATGCCAAAGACTGTTCAAACTACTGTACAATTGTACTCATTTCACATTCTAGCAAGGTAATTTCCAAAATGCTCACAATCCTTCAAGCTAGGCTTCAACAGTATGTGAACCAAGAACTTCCAGATATACAGGCTGGATTCAGAAAAAGAAGAAAAGCAAGATATTAAATGGACATCATCTGTTGGATCATAGAAAAACAAAACAACAACAACAACAACAACAAAAAGACATTGACTTCTGCTTCACTGACCACATTATAAAGCCTTTGACTGTCTGGATCACAATAAACTGGAAAATTCTTAAAGAGATGGGAAAACGAGACCACCTTGTTTGCCTCCTGAGAAACCTGCAGTCAGGTCAGGAAAGGAGAGCTAGAACTCAACATGGATCAACAGACTAGTTCAAAATCGGAAAAGGAGTATATCAAGGCTGTATATTGTCACACTGCTCATTTAACTCCTATGCAGAGTACTTCATGTGAAATGCATGCACTGAAATGAAGCCTGAGCTGTAATCAAGATTGCTGGGAGAAATATCAATAACCTCAGATATGCAGATGACACCACCCTTAAGGTAGAGGAAAGAGAAACTAAAGAGCCTCTTGACAAAAGTGAAAGAGGAGAGTGAAAAAGCAGGCTTGAAACTCAAGATTCAAAAAATGAAGATCATGGCATCCAGTCCTATAATTTCATGTCAAATAGATGGGGAAACAGTGGAAACAGTGACAGATTTTATTTTCTTGGGCTCCAAAATCGCTACAGATGGTGAGTGCAGCCATGAAACTAAAAGACAGTTCCTCCTTGGAAGAAAAGCTATGACCAACCTAGACAGCATAGTAAAAAGCAGAGACATTACTTGACTGACAAAGGTCCATCTAGTCAAAGCTATGGTTTTTCCAGTAGTGATGTATGCATGTGACAATTCAACCAGAATAAAGCCTGGGTACCAAAGAATTGGTGCTTTTGAACTGTAATGTTGGAGAAGACTCTTGAGAGACCCTTGGACTGCAAGGAGATGAATCCACTCAATCCTAAAGGAAATCAACCCTGAATATTCATAGGAAGGACTAATGCTGAAGCTGAGGTTCCAATACTCTGGCCACCTGATGCCAAGAGTTGACTCACTGGAAAAGACCCTGATGCTGGGAAAGACTGAGGGTAAGAGGAAAGGACAACAGAGGATGAGACGGTTGGATGGCAACATCGACTCAATGGACATGAGTTTGAGCAAGCTCTGGTAAATGCTGAAGGACAGGGAAGCCTAGAGTGCTACAGTTCATGGGATTGAAAAGAGTCTAAACAACAATTGTATTAAATTATAAAAGCTGTGGCAACAAGATGACCTGACCTCTCTTGAGTGCCTTCTATGTATCAGGCGCTGTGCTATGCAATCTAAACCTTTTAAGTGATTTCTATAGGTCTGATAACACTTAATGGATCAGGAAGCAGGTTTAAAGAAACATTTTTCAATTTATTAATGTGGTGTATTACATTGATTTATTTGCAGATATTGAAGCATCCTTGCATCCCTGAGATAAAGCCCACTTGGTCATGATGTATAATCTTTTTAATGTGTTGTTGGATTCTGATTGCTAGAATTTTGTTAAGGAATTTTGCATCTATGTTCATCAGTTTTATTGATCTGCAGTTTTTTCTTTCTTTCTTTCTTTTCTTCTTTTTTTTTTGGTGGCATCTTTGTCAGGTTTTGGTATTAGGGTGATGGTAGCCTCATAGAATGAGTTTGGAAGTTTACCTTCCTCTGCAATTTTCTAGAAGAGTTTGAGTAGGATAGATGTTAGCTCTTCTCGAAATACTTAGTAGAATTCAGCTATGAAGCCATCTGGACCTGGGCTTCTGTTTGCTGGAAGGTTTCTGATTACAGTCTCAATGTTTATGCTTGTTATGGGTCTGTTAAGATTTTCTATTTCTTCCAGGTTCAGTTTTTTGTTTTTTTTTTTAAATTTTATTTTTACTTTATCCTACATTACAATACTGTATTGGTTTTGCCATACATTGACATGAATCAGCCACAGGTATACAAGAGCTCCCAATCCTGAAACCCCCTCCCACCTCCCACACCATATCATCTCTCTGGATCATCTCCGTGCTCCATCCCCAAGCATCCTGTATCCTGTATTGAACATCAACTGGCACTTTGTTTCTTACATGATAGTATACATGTTTCAATGCCATTCTCCCAAATCATCCCACCCTCTCCCTCTCCCTCTTCCTCAGTGGCCAAAAGTCCATTCTATACATCTGTGTCTCTTTTGTTGTCTCACATACAGGGTCATCATTACTATCTTTCTAAATTCCATATATATGTGTCAGTATACTGTACTGGTGTTTTTCTTTCTGGCTTACTTCACTCTGAATAATCGGCTCCAGTTTCATCCATCTCATTAGAACGGATTCAAGTTTATTCTTTTTAAGGGCTGAGTAATACTCCATTGTGTATATGTACCACTGCTTTCTTATCCATTCATCTGCTGATGGACATCTAGGTTGTTTCCATGTCCTGGTTATTATAAACAATGCTGCAATGAACATTGGGGTACATGTGTCTCTTTCAGTTCTGGTTTCCTCACTGTGTATGCTCAGCAGTGGGATTACTGGATCATATGGCAGTTCTATTTGCAATTTTTTAAGGTATCTCCACACTGTTTTTCATAATGGCTGTACCTGTTTGCATTCCCACCAACAGTGTAAGAGGATTCCCTTTTCTCCACATCCTCTCCAGCATTTATTGCTTGTAAACTTTTGGATCGCAGCCATTCTGACTGGTGTGAAATGGTACCGCATTGTGGTCTTGATTTGCATTTCTCTGATAAAGAGTGATGTTGAGCATCTTTTCATGTGTTTGTTAACCATCCATATGACTTCTTTGAAGAAATGCCTATTTAGTTCTTTGGCACATTTTTTGATTGGATCATTTATTTTTCTGGAGTTGAGCTGCATAAGTGGCTTGTATATTTTTGAGATTAGTTGTTTGTCAGTTGCTTCATTTGCTATTGTTTTCTCCCATTCAGAAGGCTGTCTTTTAACCTTAGTTATAATTTCCTTTGTTGTGCAGAAGCTTTTAATTTTAATTAGATCCCATTTGTTGTACTTTTCTAAGAATTTTTTTATTTCTTTCAAGTTGTCCATTTTATTGGCATATAGTTGCTGATGGTAGTCTCTTATGATCCATTGTATTTCTGTATTGTCTGTTGTGATCTCTCCATTTTGATTTCTAATTTTGTTGATTTGATTTTTCTCCCTTTGTTTCTTCATGAGTCTGGCTAATAGTTGGTCAATTTTATTTATCCTCTCAAAGAACTATCTTTTGGCTTTGTCGATTTTTGCTATGGTCTCTTTTGTTTCTTTTTAATTTATTTCTCCCCTAATTTTTAAGGTTTCTTCCCTTCTACTGACTCTGAGGTTCCTCCTTTCTTCCTTTTCTAGTTGCTTTAGGTGTAAACTTATGTTATTTAATTGACTTCTTTATTGTTTTTTGAGGTATGCCTGTATTGCTATGAACTTTCACCTTAGCACTGCTTTTACACTGTCCCACAGGTTTTGAGTTGTTGTGTTTTCATTTCATTCATTTCTATGCATATTTTGATTTCTTTTTTTTTTATTTCTTCTGTGATCTGTTGGTTATTCAGCAGCATGTTGCTCAGGCTCCATATGTTAGAATTTTTAATAGTTTTTCTCCTGTAATTGAGATCTAATCTTACTGCATCAGAAAAGATGCTTGAAATGATTTCAGTTTTTTTTAATTTACCAAGGCTAGATTTATGGCCCAGGATGTGATCTACCCTGGAGAAGGTTCCATGTACACTTAAGAAAAAGGTGAAATTCATTGTTTTGGGGTGAAATGTCCTACAGATATCAATTAGGTCTACCTGGTCTATTGTATCATTTAACGTTTGTGTTTTCTTGTTAATTTTCTGTTCAGTTGATCTATCCATAGGTGTGAGTGGGTTATTAAAGTCTCCCACTATGTGTTACTGTTAATTTCCCCTTTCATACTTGTTAGCATTTGTCTTACATATTATGATTCTCCTATGTTGGATGCATATTTATTTATAATTGTTATTTCTTCTTCTTGGACTGATGCTTTGATCATTATGTAGTGTCCTTCTTTGTCTCTTTTCACAGTCTTTGTTTTAAAGCCTATTTTATCTGATATGAGGATTGCTACTCCAGGTTTCCTTTGGTCTCTATTTGCATGGAAGATCTTTTCCAAGCTTTTCACTTTCAGTCTATATGTGCCCCTTGTTTTGAGGTGGGTCTCTTGTAGACAACATATATAGGGGTCTTGCTTTGTATCCATTCAGCTAGTCTTTGTCTTGTGGTTGGGGCATTCAATTAATTTATGTTTAAGTTAAGTATTGATAAGTATGATCCCATTGCCATTTATTTTATTGTTTTGGGTTTGAGTTTATACA
>SJYC01011944.1:0-15077 GCA_006408675.1 Madoqua kirkii | reverse complement strand
CACACGTATAAGAGGTATTTTAATTAATTTATTGATATTATCAAGTCACAGAATATGAAATCAAAGTAGAATTTTAAAGCTGATGGCTTATTTCAGTGCAAACAGTTTATAAACAATTTTATCTATTTTTAATAAACTTTCATATCTTATTTAATATATGTTAACCACAATTTTGAGTGTGTTTACATTATTAGCTCACTTAGTTTGGAAAATAACCCTATGAGCAAAATGCTATTGGTATCCTTTCTATTTGCTAGGATATCAAGATATCAAGAGACTTTATGTACACTGCACCAGGCCTTGAAACTAACGGCACAGCCAGCACTCAGACTTTTCAGTCCATGTACTTTTAACTGCTATGTAAGACATTGCCTTAACAGAAAATGAAATTGAAGCCCAGAGTGGCTGTGTGATTTACTCAGGATCTTAAAGCTATTTCACAGAAAACCCAACATGAGCAATATTCTCCCGGAACACTTTAATATATAATAAATTGATAGAAAACAGGAAAATAATTCAAGAAGATCAAACATTTTTCTAATGTAAAGTATCTTTTGATTTTTATTCACTTTCTATTACAGTTTTCTTGAGGTGGGAAATAAACACTTTTTAGGGGAAAAAATTCCTTATCTATATTCCCCAGTGTTTTCTGAATGATACTGTGTTTTAACAATATTTCACATTAATCTGAGCTGAAGAAAGAAGGAGAAGGAGAAGCAGAAGGAGACGGCTTGAGGTAGGGATTAGAAACAGTGAAACATGTTGAAGGACACATATGGGCTTTTCATTTTGTAAACATAAAGATAAGAATTAGGGGCATGCATTTCTGGAAGAGTTTCTTTGTTATGTTTCCAAGACAGCATTCCAGCTAGCACTGATGCTGATCCCCACCCTCACCCCCACCTCAGATATTCTGCATTTCTGTTTTCCCACACTGTAGATACCATGAATGAAGAATAGAAAACAAAAATGCCTTCAATATTGAGCAGGGTGTAGCTATGTTATACATGTATTATGCATGCCCGTATTACATATATGGTCTGGCTGCAGCAGACTGCAGTCACTCTGCCTCATCCATTTAAAGAGGTCAAACACACCTGCCACTCAACAACATGTCAGTTGTTGCAGTCCCAGTGTGGATCCAGTGGTGCAGGAACACTGATTTTGACTTTAATGCAAAAGTGTCTAAAATTAAATTGTTAGCTGTGTGTGTGTGTATGTGTGTGTATGGAGGATAAACAGAAGACATCCAGAGACGAGCTCCAGAGCACTTTTGCAGGCAGGCAACTTTCAACCTCTGCCATAAATAATCTCCGACAGAGGCTTGATTGTGTTTTTATTCATTGGAAAGTGACCGTGTGTTTCTATGAAACTTTATTTAAAACTGTCATAATCTGTTTTTTGATGAAGTGACTTGGAGGTACACAAAAAGTAGTATGTCACATGCATGACAGTTTTCAAATACATTTTAATAGTTGGAGAGTAGACCCATAAATTTGACTTCTATAGCTTTAACAATAGATTAAATCTGTTCTCACTTTAGGTAATTACACTACTGTGCAGTCACATTTACCTAAATATTTAAAGACGAAACCAACTGAAAGTGAAATTGAATTAAACTAAGGTATTATATTGCACTGTGTGTTGATGGTTTATAACTGATCAGATATGCAACTGTCAATCTATAAATGTAGGAAGCTATGCATACAAAGAGGATCAAATATAAAATGCTTAAGATGATATAACATGTCATTAGAATGTCAGATGATGTGGCACATGAGTTCAATTGCTTAATAAATAATATAATAAAATGTAATAGCTTATAGAGGGTATTTGTATAATGAAATTGAGAGTCTCATAGAAACAACATTTCATTTAAATGTGTTTTATATGTTCAAACACCCAAAAGCTTCATGATTCAAGAAGTTAGTGGCTTAATAAGTAATAGAATTAATTTATGTAATTGACATTGGATGGCTTACCTGCACACAAATCTTATATGTCGGTATTCTTATTATCATCTTGCCCACATAACTTCATGCTGTTTAAATATTACTGGAGTGAATCTTTATGGAGTGCTCTGTATAAACCATAAGTGTATTCTTAATGGAGTATAATCCTCAGATGTACTCTTTGCACTTAGAGCACAATTCCATAACTTTGGGGTATTTTTTTTTATTTCCACTTTGCCTTTTATCCCCTTTTCAACCCAGGAAAGAAAAGTTATATGAGAAAGACATCTTATAAGCAGGAGAAATATGTTTTTTAATAAGAATATATGGTTGGGAATTCAGACTGCTTAGAATTTTTCTTCCCCTTTCTTGACTAGGATCATGACTGAAACATGAAAGGCATGTTTCTAAAGCAAAATGGATGTTATGTGCAACATATTACGACAGGTGAGCTTGAGTTTTCAATCTGACTCTTGTATAACTTGTATGGCACTACAACATAGTATCTTATTTAACCGTCATAAAGAGATTTTTCTTTTCCACTGATGAAAGTCTGACGCACAGTATGCCATGCAGATCTTAAATTAGAGTCAACACTTAGACATGTCAAGGCTACAGTTTCCTCATTTTTCCTAAGAATTCCCTTATATATACTTCACATCAATCAGAATGGCCATTACAAAAAGTTTACAAACAATAAATGCTGGAGAGGCTGTGGAGAAAACAGAACCCTCCTACACTATTTGTGGGAATGTAAACTGGTACAACCATCATGGAGAACAGCATGGTCATTCCTTAAAAAACTAAAAATAGAACTACCATATCATCCATTAATCCTGCTACTGGGCATATATCCAGATAAAAGTATAATTTGAAAAAAAACATGCAACCCAGTGATCATTGCAGCATTATTTACTGTCCAAGCCAAGATTTGGAATCAATCTAAATGTCCACCAACTGAGGAATGTATAAGGAAGACATATATATACACACACACACACAATGGTATATGACTCAGCCAGTAAAACGAATGAAATAAGCCATTTGTAACAACATGGATGGATTTAGAGATTATCAAACTAAGTGAAGTAAATCAGGCAAAGACAAATATCATATGTGCAATCTACGTTTAAAAGATGACACAAGTTAACCTATTTACAGAACAGGAAGAGACTCACAGATATTGAAAACAAAACAAAACTATGATTGGTGAAATTGAGGGGGGTGGGCAGAGATGGATAAATTAGGCACATGGGATTAACATACATACATTCAGTCAGTCAGTTCAGTCTCTCAGTCGTGTCCGACTCTGTGACCCCAAGAATCACAGCAAGCCAGGCCTCCCTGTTCATCACCAGCTCCTGAGTCTACCCAAACCCATGTCCACTGAGTCAGTGATGCCATCCAGCCATATCATGCTTTGTCATCCCCTTCTCCTTCTGCCCCCAATCCTTCTCAGCAACAGTGTCTTTTCCAACGAGTCAGTTTTTTGCATCAGATGGCCAAAGTATTGGAGTTTCAGCTTCAACATCAGTCTTTCCAATGAACACCTCCTTTAGGATGGACTGGTTGGATCTCCTTGCAGTCCAAGGGACTCTCAAGAGTTTCTTCCAGCACCACTTCCCTGGTTGCTCAGAGGTTAAAGCATCTGCCTGGAGTGCAGGAGACCTGGGTTTGATCCCTGGGTCGGGAAGATCCCCTGGAGAAGGAAATGGCAACCCACTCAAGTACTCCTTCCTGGAGAATCCCATGGAGGGAGGAGCCTGGTAGGCTACAGTCCATGGGGTCGCAAAGAGTCAGACACGACTGAGCAACTTTACTTCTTCACAGTTCGAAAGCATCAATTCTTTAGCGCTCAGCTTACTTCACAGTCCAACTCTCACATCCATATATGACCACAGGAAAAACCATAGTCTTGACTAGTCAGACCTTTGTTGGCAAAGTAATATCTTTACTTTTCAATATGCTATCTAGGTTGCTTATAACTTTCCTTCCAAGGAGTAAGCATCTTTTAATTTCATGACTGCAATCATCATCTGAAGTGATTTTGGAGCCCTCCAAAATAAAGTCTGACACTGTTTCCAGTGTTTTCCCATCTATTTCCCATGAAGTGATAAGACCAGATGCCATAGTCTTCGTTTTTTGAATGTTGAGTTTTAAGCCAACTTTTTCACTCTCCTCTTGCACTTTCGTCAAGAGGCTCTTTAGTTTCTCTTCACTTTCTGTCAAAAGGGTGGTGTCATCTGCATATCTGAGGTTACTGATATTTTCTCCCAGCAATTTTGATTCCAGCTTGTGCTTCTTCCAGCCCAGCATTTCTCATGATGTACTCTGCATATAAGTTAAATAAGCAAGGTGACAATATACAGCCTTGACGTACTCCTTTACCTATTTGGAAGCAATCTGTTGTCCCATGTCCAGTTCTAACTGTTGCTTCCTGAACTGCATATAGATTTTTTAAGAGGTAGGTCAGGTGGTCTGGTATTCCCATCTCTTTCAGAATTTTCCACAGTTTATTGTGATCCACACAGTCAAAGGCTTTGGCATAGTCAATAAAGCAGAATGACGTACTCCTTTACCTATTTGGAAGCAATCTGTTGTCCCATGTCCAGTTCTAACTGTTGCTTCCTGAACTGCATATAGATTTTTCAAGAGGTAGGTCAGGTGGTCTGGTATTCCCATCTCTTTCAGAATTTTCCACAGTTTATTGTGATCCACACAGTCAAAGGCTTTGGCATAGTCAATAAAGCAGAAATATATATTTTTCTGGAACTCTCTTGCATTTTGGATGATCCATACATATATTACTGTGCATGAAATAGATTACCAACAAGAACCTACCATATAGCACAGGGACCTCAATGCTCTGAAATAATCTATATGGGTTAAGATTCTGAAGAAGAATGAATATATGATATGCAGAACTGAATCACTCACTTTGTTATAACTCTGGAACTAACACAGCATCTTAAATCAATTATAAACTTTTAAAAATAAAAAGTCTCCATAATACAGTATATGACCCTTAGTATATTTTCCTAAAATTATTCCAAAGCCTAGAAGCCAATGCTACAAAAAACTGAAGTGAGAGTAGGGAGTGTAGGCTAAGAAGGAGGCTTACAGGGGACTCTTCAAACAGAGAAATATTTAAAATGAGAGATGAAATTTGATTGAGATTTCATATTTAGAAGATGGCCAAACACAAGTTCAAATTTAATTCAGAGGTCAGTTTTAGAAGACTGTGAAGTAAAGGACACTTTTGTTATTTTTTCTAATCCATTTTAGTAATGCCAGAGAACCCAGTTAGTAGCTGCCAAGAGCATGTCTCCAATAATGGGAGAGGTTGTTTTAAATAATTTTCTAATTCATATTTTTGAATGTCTTGATATAGTCACAATAAAGAAGCAAGTGGGAATAATTTTGTTATAATTTTTGCACTTGTTCTAAGTCTTGATACTCTTGTTTTTATTTAAATTTTTATATGAGTGATGGGGGAAGTATTGTAAACTTTTCAGTGTTTGAAATTCCACCCAACATTTCTTTGAAATACAGACCTATTCCATTTATTTCAGTTCTCTCCTGTCCTAATGAATGGTCTTAAGATTTAAGAAGGAAAAAAAGAACATATCTGAAATCATGAATCATACGTAACTCATTTGTGGCACATCTTATAAAAGATTTACCTTTGAACAGATAAAAGTGCTTTCATTCTGGCAGAACATTTGGCTACTTTAGCCATTCCTGGTCAGAAAGATTCTTCAGGTAAAACCCTATTCTGGAAAGCCAGTCACAACCAGAGACAACAAGTTACAACCGGGGACATCCAGATCATCCTGGGTTTTGTTTGAGGTTGGGAAGAAGCATAGGGAAGGTTAGATAAAAAAGAACATATCTGAAATCATGAATCATACGTAACTCATTTGTGGCACATCTTATAAAAGATTTACCTTTGAACAGATAAAAGTGCTTTCATTCTGGCAGAACATTTGGCTACTTTAGCCATTCCTGGTCAGAAAGATTCTTCAGGTAAAACCCTATTCTGGAAAGCCAGTCACAACCAGAGACAACAAGTTACAACCGGGGACATCCAGATCATCCTGGGTTTTGTTTGAGGTTGGGAAGAAGCATAGGGAAGGTTAGATCTTTGGGAATTTTACATGTTTTTGTCTAATAGAAAAATGTGTGTGTGTGTGTGTGTGTATGTGTGTTTTAATTTTAACCTTTCTTCCCAGATTCTTTGAAAATTTGAAATTAATACAAATAATTGAGTGTGGTCCTAATGAGCTTGCCAAACACTATAGGAATACACAAGTACCATACACTGTACTACAAAGACATCATACACCACGGAATTCTTAGAACAAATGAGGGAACCACAGTGGTGATGTGTAAGTAGAGAATCAATAGAACACAGAAGTTTAATCATGTTGTAGCAAGCCCAAAGGTGTATAAAACATAGTTTTTATCCTTAAGGTACTGATGGAGAGGGGAAAATGAATGCTATATTTAGGAAAGGATACACAGAATCCTATTTTGCAGGGAGGAGAGACTACATACAGGTGAGAGGACTTTGGAAAATGAGTTAGTGTTTGAATCACCCTGTGCTAAAAATCCCAGCGAAGGACAAAGGACAGCTACTGGAAATTGCAGAAGATGTTTCAAACACAACGAAATGAGGGTTCAGAGGTCTGAGATTTAGACTCCTGACATTTTTCCTCTTTGAAGGGAAGGTAAAATGACAGTGATGACAAGATCATCTACTGTAGGCATAAGCTGTTAAACAGCCAACCCAGGATATGTCACTACACTCAGGAGGGATATGGAAAAGTGTGTCATAGGAAGCAGCATAAGATCAGTGGCTTCTGTGCTTTAGGGAAAACTTCATGTGGCAATTAAGCTGAAATTAGCTCTGTTCTTGCCAAAGGGCGCAACCCCTTGAGGTGATATTAAAGAAAGCTACCTGACTAATCAACCAAATTAACACGGTGGCCAAGATTCTGGTGCTTCCAACGGGTCAAATCAGGCAATCAGTGAACTTACATAATGGAATCTGTGTGAGGCCTAATTTGGCCAGCATGGTTCTGATGTTGCAATTTCTCCAAATTGGAAGAATGCAGAAGTAGGTAGGATGGCTTTTTGCTTGCTTCTATGGCTGTTTGCATTTATTTTACTTTTTTGTTTATTGTTTTTTTTCTTTTTTATTCCTTTTATAGTCTTTGTACATGGCCTAAAAAATATTGTCTGCTTAACATATTTTCTGTACTGCTACCTAATAGTACTCTGCTTTTTTTTTTTTCTAATATCTTATTCGATTTTTAGCTCCAAACATGAAGAGCCCTAGACTACCATAAGTCATATTAGTGTAATACAGGACAATAATGGAAATGGAGACTAGAGGTAGATACCACTGAGTGAAAAATGCAGAAATCTGAACACTTGTGTGATGGTTCTGTCACCAGTAAAGGTATGAAGCCACAGGGTAAGCCCAAATGCCTTACTGAATTCTCCAATGCACACCATCGTCTATCCTTACCTTGAGTAATTACTGTATGACTAAATGCCTGTTTAAGTCAGCCAGCTATTTTTGAGCTTCTATCATGTCTCAGTGATTATGCAAATGGATAATATATGGTCTGTCCCCTTAAGTTGCTTATAGTATAATTTAAGTCAAGCAGACTGACTAAAGCAGGCAGTTTTAAGCAAATGCAGTGGCAGAGCTATGTACACGGCACTTCAGAAACGTTGAAGGAAAGGCTCAGAAAAACGTTTCTGGGGAGCACACTACCTAAATTGAGATAAATTGTAGGGATGGGAAAGTTAGATGGACTTCAGTTGAGGTTAATGGTGTCAAGTAAGAATATATTCATAAATGTATACTTGTGTATATACATATAATATACATGTAGTAAATTGATATGTATACCAATATATTTATCTGTGACAAAAACACATTACTCTTAGAGATTAATCAGGACATTGATTTTAGGGAATATTGTAACAGCCTAGTCTAACCTGGGTCTTGGTTATACAATAGTGTGACAGCAAGATGTAATGGGAGAATATTTCTAAGGTTTACCCCAAGCTTCCAAAATCTTTTAATGGTTATGTTCCACGTAACATCAATCAAATGGAGCCAAGGGCTCTCTCAAGATGTTCTATCAGATGATGTATAATAGGTAGCACTGAACACTTGTTTTGAAAAGGCTGTTCACCCTATGGCTACCATATGCTCATAGAGGGCTCAGCAGGAATTGTTCTTTGAACAACACTCTAGTTGCTGAAACAGTATCTTTAAAATGTTTTGCCACAGAATGATCTGGGTAAAACATGAGAGAAATGCTGCTGCTGCTGCTGCTAAGTCTCTTCAGTGCTGTCTGACTCTGTGTGACCCCAGAGATGGCAGCCCATCAGGCTCCCCTGTCCCTGGGATTCTCCAGGTAAGAACACTGGAGTGGGTTGCCATTTCCCTCTCCAATGCATGAAAGTGAAAAGTGAAAGTGAAGTCAGTGAGTTGTGTCCAACTCTCAGTGATCCCATGGACTGCAGCCCACCAGGCTCCTCCGTCCATGGGACTTTCCAGGCAAGAGTACTGGAGTGGGGTGCCATTGCCTTCTCTGAAAACATGAGAGAAATGGGAGGGATTAAAAAGATACAGCTAGGAGCACTTACTGGGAAGTTACTAGCAAAGAGAGCAGATGTCAGCTTCTAGAAGTCCTTGTATTAATGGTTGTTGCTGCATGTTCTTCACCAGGAGCATCGGTTAAGTTGTGGTTGTTCACAGGGTAGACTGGACATTAGTGTTCATCATCCTAATGTATTACCCACAAGAAGGTTGAAAAGTGGGATCTTTCATTATACCCTTTACAGAAGAATGAACTGCCAGTGGGAAAGACTGAAGCAAGTGGGAGGATAAAATCGTATAGAAGAGGGATGAAGCCAGTCGTTGGTTAGATTTGTGTCTAGGTTTGTCCATGTGTAAAATAGGAAAGGTAACTGCCACTTCACTGTATTGTTTTGAGTATGTAAGTAGAGTATGTATTTTTTAAAACTGTGGTAGATAGAAAATGCTAAAAGACAGCCTTCTGAATGGGAGAAAATGATGCACATGCTGAGATTCAGCAAAGTAATTTGTCCACAACCACCTGACCACAAAGCCCTTTTTACACAACCATACCATCTGCCTTTGGGCTAGATTTAAAGTATAAAATTCATTCAACAGACATCTATCAAGCATATTTTCTGTGCCAGGAACTGTGCTGGGAACTGTGGAAGTAAAGATGAGTCAGGCCCAGTCCCTGCCTTCAAGGATCTCATGGTTTTCAGAGACGGACACGCGAGCACAGCGCATGAGAGAAATAAGAAAACATAGCAGTTGCTCTGTGAAGACTTGGAGGAGGAATATTCAGAGCACAGGCCCTGCCTGCGAAGCTCAGGGGGATGGTGATTGCGCGGTGACTGGGCCTTCCCGTACTGGTGCGCTGTCAGAGGGAATGTTCTCCTCCAAAAGAGGCCAAGGAGGAGAACTCCGAGTGTGAGTCAGATGAGAGCTCTGGTGGAGGGCAGCTTCTAGTCTGGAGAAAGGCCTGGCTGAACAAGGAGAAATGTCTTATCTGGTGTGTGATGTTGAGTCCCTTGGGAAAGCAGGTGCCGAGACAGAATTAGAAGCACAAGAGGTCTAACAGAAGGAAGGAAAAAGGGAGCAGGAACAAGAGTGAACTCTGGCGATTATAAACATGGAAACAACCCAGATGTCCATCAGTAGATGAATGGATAAGAAAGCAGTGGTACATATACACAATGGAGTATTACTCAGCCCTCAAAAAGAGTAAGTTTGACGCAGTTCTAATGAGATGTATGAAACTGGAGCTGATGATACAGAGTGAAGTAAGCCAGAAAGAAAAACACCAATACAGTATACTGACACATATATATGGAATTTGGAAGATAGTAATGATGACCCCGAAAGTGAGACAATATAAGAGACACAGAGGTATAGAACGGACTTTTGGCTTCAGAGGGAGAGGGAGAGGGTGGGAAGGTCTGGGATAATGGCAACGAAACATGTATACAATCATATGGGAGATGAAGTGCCAGTCTATGTTCAATACAGGATACAGGATGCTTGGGGCTGGTGTACAGGATGAACTGGGAAGATGGGCGGGGAAGGGAGGTGGGAGGGGGCTTTAGCATGGGGAGATCGGGTACACCTGTGGCTGATTCATGTCGATATATGGCAGAACCAATACAGTACTTTAAAATAGAATAAAGCATTAAACAAACAAACAAAAAAAAGTAAATGGAAAATATTATACCAAAAAAATAAACATTATCATAATTTTTATTTATTTCATCATTAACTACTTTAAAAAATAATTGATTCTTTTTAAGAGTGGATGTCTGATAAATACCTCTTGGATTACAAGATGCAGTCCAATCACTACTTTAGGAGATAAATTACAGGTGCTTTAATAAAGGCAGCAGAGAATTGAGTTGAGTAACCAGCTTTGTGACTTCAAAACTGCTTCACTGCCTATAGGAGTATTCATTTAGGTGAGACCCACACTTGGTAGTAATGAGGAAAATGTGCTGAAATGTTTAAGATCTTGTCATGCTAGCATTCTCAGTGGCAAATGTACAATATATCTTGGGATTGAGGTGAAAATAATTACTGCATTTGAGTTACAGCTGTGAAGGAGGAGAATTATGACACTCTATTGACTAAAATTTTATTTAAGACCTGGAATTTCTACAGTAGATTGGAGGAAAACTACTAATAGCCCCAGAAATAATTATGTGACTGGGCCAAAGTGGAAATGATTCTCAGTTGTGGATGAAAGTAAAATGAAAGTAAAATCTGATGCTGCAAAGAACAATACTGCATAGGAACCTGGAAGGAATGTTAGGTCAATGAATCAAGGTAAATTGGATGTCGTTAAGCAGGAGATGGTAAGAATAAACATTGACATCTTAGGAATCAGTGAACAAAAATGGATGATAATGGATGGATTTAATTTAGATGACCATTATATCTTCTATCATGGAAAAGAATCCCATAGAATAAATGAGATAACCTCATAACCAAAGTGTCTAAAATGCAGTACTTGGGTGCAACCTCAAAAATGACAGAATGATCTTGATTCATTTTTCAAGGAAAATCATTCAACATCACAGTAATCCAAGTCTATGCCCCTACCACTGATGCCAAAGAATCTGAAGCTGATCAGTTCCATGAAGACCTAGAAGACCTTCTAGAAGTGAACTGAAGTTGCTTAGTCATTTCTGACTCTTTGAAACCCCATGGACTGTAGCCTACCACACTCCTCTGTCCATGGGATTTTCCAGACAAGAGTACTGGAGTGGGTTGCCATTTCCTTCTCCAGAGGATCTTCCCAACCCTGGGATTGAACCTGGGATTGAACCCTGCCCACATTGTAGGCAGACTCTTTACCATCTGAGCCACCAGGGAAGCCTAGAACTAACACTAAAACAACGATGTTCTGTTCATCATTGGGGGTTGAAATGCAAAAGTAGAAATTCAAGGGATATATGGAGTTAACAGGCAAGTTTGGCCTTGGAGAACAGAATAAAGTAGAGCAAAGTCTAATTGAATTATGCCAAGAGAATGCATTGGTCATAGCAAATACCTTTTTTCAATGACACAAGAGATGACTTTACACATGGACATCACCAAATGGCCAATGCCAAAATCAAATTGATTATATTCCTTGTAGCCAAAGATGGAGAAACTGTATACAGTCAGCAAAAACAAGACCTAGAGTCGACTGAAGCTCAGATGTTCAGTTTCTCACAGCGAAATTCAAGCTTAAACTAAAGAAAGTGGGAAAAACCACTAAGCCAGCAAACAACTTAAATCAAATCCCTCATGAATATGCAGGGTATGTAATTAATAGATTCAAGGGATTAGAATTTGAAGGGATTAGTACCTGGGATTAATACCTGAAGAACTATGGACAGAAGTTCATAATGTACAAAAGACACTGAACAAAATCATCCCAAAGAGAGAAAATAGCAAGCAGGGAAAGTGGTTTTCTGAGGAGGCCATACAAATAGCTAAAGAAAGAAGAAAAGTGAAAAGTAAGGGAGAAAGAAAAATGTGTATCCAACTAAATGCAGAGTTCCAAAGAACCACACAGAGAGACAAGAATATCTTCTTCAATGAACACTGTATAAAACTAGAAGAAAACAACAGAAGGGAAAAGACTAGAGATCTCTTCAGGAAAATTGGAGATATCAAGGGAACATTTTGCCCAAAGGTGGGCACAATAAAGAACATAAATGATAGAGACTTAGTAGATGCTGAAGAGATCAAGAAGAGATGGAAAGAATACATGCAATAACTGTACAAAGAAGATCCAAATAAACTGGATTACTATGATGGAATGGTCAGCCACCCAGAGCCAGACATTCTGGAGCATAAAGTCAAGGGGGCCTTAGGAAGAACTGCTGTTAATTTGCCCAAAGGTGGGCACAATAAGAACATAAATGATAGAGACTTAGTAGATGCTGAAGAGATCAAGAAGAGATGGAAAGAATACATGCAATAACTGTACAAAGAAGATCCAAATAAACTGGATTACTATGATGGAATGGTCAGCCACCCAGAGCCAGACATTCTGGAGCATAAAGTCAAGGGGGCCTTAGGAAGAACTGCTGTTAATAAAGTTAGTGAGTGCGATGGGATTCCAGTAGAACTACATAAAACCCTAAAGGACGATGCCATCGAAGTGTTGCATTCAATATGTAAGCAAATCTGGAAGACTCAGTAGTGGCCACAAGACTGGAAAAGACCAATCCTCATCGCAAGTCCATAAAAGGGAAGTACTAAAGAATGTTCTAACCATCAGACAATTGCACTCATTCCCCTTGCTAGTAAGGAAATGCTTAAAATCTAGCGCACTAGACTTCAGCATTATGCAAACCAAGAACTTCCAGATGTCCAAGCCTGGTTTAGAAAAGGAAGAACAAGAGATCAAATTGCCAATATTTGCTGGATCATAGAGAAAGCTAGAGAATTCCAGAAAAAAATATCCACCTATGTTTCATTGACTATACCAAAGGCTTTGATTATGTGGATCATAATAAACTATGGAAAGCTCTTAAAGAGATGGGAATACCAGGCTGTCTTACCTGTCTCCTGAGAAATCTGTATGCCAGTCAAGAAGCAACAGTTAGAACCCTGTATGGAATGATTGGTTGGTTCAAGATTGAGAAAAGAGTAAGACAGAGTTGTCTTCTGTCACCCTGTTTGTTTAATCTATATGCTGAGTACTTCATGAGAAATGCTTGGCTGGATGATTTGTAAGCTGGAATCAAGATAGGTGGGAGAAACATCAACAACTTCAGATATGTGGATGATTGTACTCTAGTGGCAGAAAGTGAAGAGGAAATAAGGAGTTTCTTGATGAGGATGAAGGGGGAAAATGAAAGAGCTGGTTTAAAACTAAATATTAAAAAAAAAAAAAAAAAACTAAGATCATGGCATCTTGCCCTATTACTCATGGAAAATAGAAGGGGGGGAATGTGGAAGTAGTGACAGGTTTCCTCTTCTTGGGCTTTAAAATCACTGTGGATGGTGATTACAGCCACAAAATCAGAAGATGTTTGCTTCTTGGAAAGAAAGCTATGACAAACCTAGACTGTGTATTGAGTAGCGGAGACATTATTCTGATGACAAAAGTCCATATACCCAAGGCTATGGTCTTCCTAATGATCATGAACATTTATGAGAGCTGGACCGTAAGGAATCCAAGCACCGAGCAGTTGATGCCTTTGAATTTTCGTGCTGGAGGACTCATCAAAGTCCTTTGGACAGCAAGGAGATCAAACCAATCAATATCAAGGAAAATCAACCCTGAATAATCATTGGAAGGACTGATACTGAAGCTGAAGCTCCAGTATTTCAGTCACATCATAGAAATAGCTGACTCATTGGAAAAGTACCTGATGCTGGGAAAGATTGAGGGCAGAGGAGAAGAGGAAATCAAGGGATGAGATGATTGGATGACATCACTGACTCAGTGGACATGAGTTTGAGCAAACTCTGGGTGATCGTGTAGGACGGGGAAGCCCAGTGTGCTGCAGTCCATGGGGTCGCAAAGAGTCAGGCACAACTGAGCAACTGAACAACAACAACAACATCTCTACAGCAATTTACCTTAATCATCTAACAGTACAACTATGTTTAGCAAAAGCAACTGACATACACGAATGCTTTTTTTTTTTTTGAAGGTATTAACTGTACAGATAATTGTGCTTGGGGATAAGCTAAATGGCTGCTTCTATGCTTCATGTTCTCTGATTGTTCCTACGTTTGCAGTAGCTTCCATAATTTTTGTTAGAAATAAAAGAGAAGTGACCCATTATTTCAGTTTATCTGCTATACCCCTTCTTCTCTCTTAAGGTAAATATGTGTCATACACACACAAAACATGTATCACTTCAGTCACTCAGTTGTGTCCGACTTTTTGCAACCCCATGAATCACAGCACACCAGGCCTCCCTGTCCATCACCATCTCCCGAGTTCACTCAGACACACGTCAATCGAGTTGGTGATGCCATCCAGCCATCTCATCCTCTGGCATACTCATAGCATATTAGACTCTGCCTTTCAAGATGTATAAACACAATTTATCTGCTTATATCCCTAATTTAGTAATAAAAAGCTTTCACTTCCAGATGAATGTAGTTCAATTTTCTTGGATTCTTAGTAGAATACTATGTATATGCAAAGCACCTAGTGAAGTTCTTCTGACCACTACACTGGTATACCTTTTATTCTACCATCAGTCTCATAAATAAACTGAAGAGTGTATGCATTCAGTGGTTACTATATCTGCTATAAATGAATCACAAATTTTAGAGAGAATCCAAAATCCTAAAAGTGTAATGATAATAGCAATATTTTTAACACCTCAGCTTCTCTCCCTTTGCTGATGTAATTTTAACCATCTGAAATGTCTTCTTCTCTTCCCTATGTGAATTCTGTACATCACTCAAAAAAATCCCAAATTCCACTTACTCTTTGAATATTTATAGCTTGTTCACTTTAAAATACTCCATCTTTTAAAGAAATATTGTCTGTATACTGAGTTATGCACTGCATT
>SJYC01011942.1:0-10167 GCA_006408675.1 Madoqua kirkii | reverse complement strand
TGGAAGAGAAGGGGAATACAGAGGATGAGATGGCTGGATGGCACGATGGACCTGAGTCTGAGTGAACTCTGGGAGTTGGTAATGGACAGGGAGGCTTGGTGTGCTGTGATTCATGGGGTCACAAAGAGTCGGATGCAACTGAACTGAACTGAACTGAAAGGATGTGATCATGGAATTTTTCCCCCCTTTTCCTTAGAGGTTGTAGTAACAATTATATGAATAATTCATGAAAAATATTTGAAATATTGCTAAGAATTGTTAAGTACTAATTATTACTATTAATTGTTGCTGCTGTTGTTCAGTCACTAGGTCGTGTCTGACTCTTTTGCAATCCCATGGACTGTCACTCACCAGGTTGATGCAACTGAACTGAACTGAACTGAAAGGATGTGATCATGGAATTTTTCCCCCCTTTTCCTTAGAGGTTGTAGTAACAATTATATGAATAATTCATGAAAAATATTTGAAATATTGCTAAGAATTGTTAAGTACTAATTATTACTATTAATTGTTGCTGCTGTTGTTCAGTCACTAGGTCGTGTCTGACTCTTTTGCAATCCCATGGACTGTCACTCACCAGGTTCCTCTGTCCATGGGATTTCCCAGACAAGAATACTGGAGTGGGTTGCCATTCCCTTCTCTAGAGGATCTATCAGGGATTAAACCTGTGTCTCCTGAATTGGCAGGAAAATTCTTTACCACTGTGTCATTATATATTAATAATAAAACTACTAAGGAGACAAAACTGTATGGACTCATGTGGAAAACTTCACAATTCTTTTGAATAAACTTTAAAAGGTATTGCTTACTACTATGTTTCTAATGCTAGTAAGGGGCAAAAATCACAAAATTTAGGCAAAGTCTATGCCTACCTTTTGATATCAGATGATTTTCAGCTCCTTTCTTCCTTTCAGTGCTCAAATCCAATTCATCAGTGTCTAAGGACAAAGATGGATTTAAGATCCTAAAAGGTGATGCTGTTAAAGTGCTGTACTCAATAGGCCAGCAAAATTTAAAAACTCAATAGTGGCCACACAACTGGAAAAGGTCACTTTTCATTCCAATCCAAAAGAAGGGTAATGCTAAAGAATGTTCAAACAATTGCACAATTGTACTCATTTCCATGTTAGCAAGGCAATGTTTAAAATCCTTCAAGCTAGGCTTCAACAGTACATGAACTGAGAACTTCCAGATAAAACAGCTAGATTTAGAAAAGCCAGAGGAACTACATATCAATTGCCAACATCTGCTGGATCACAGAAAAAGAGAATTCCAGAAAAACATCCACTTCCACTTCATTAACTGTGCTAAAGTCTTCGTGTGGATTACAACAAATGTGGAAAATTCTTAAAGAGATGGGAATACCAGACCACCTTATCTGCCTCCTAAGAAATCTATATGCAGGTCAAGAAGCAACAGTTAGAACTGGACAGGGAAGAACGGATTGGTTCTAAATTGGGAAAGGAGTACATCAAGGCTGTATATTGTCACCCTGCTTATTTAACTTATATGCAGACCATATCATGCAAAATGCCAGGCTGAATAAATCACAAACTGGAATCAAGATTGCAGGCAGAAAACTCAGTAACATATGGCACCACCCTAATGGCAGAAAGTGAAGAAGAACTCAAGAGCCCCTTGATGAAGGTGAAAGAGGAGAGTGAAACAGCTGGCTTAAAATTCAACATTCAGAAAACTAAGTTCATGACATCTGGTCCCATCACTTCATGGCAACCAGACAGCTTGTTGTTAAGGATGTTATGTTACAACCTAATAGCACATACATATGTAAACATGTAGATATACATCTGAATCACAATTTCACATTGCTACACTCTATTTTCTATTCTATTCTATATAGTAAATCTAACATTAAAAAAATCTGGTCACTACTAAATAACTTCTATAATCACCTAAATGCATCACAATCTAGAGTATGAAAAATCAACCAATCCAAATAAATGACAGTTTATCTCATTTAAAATAGATTCCAAAATAGAATACTTGACAACTTTAATTAACTAAACGTAATTAAACATGCTTCATACATTTTGTGTGTAGTTGGCTTTATAGCTATATCTATAACACATCTCACATCTTTCCAATTAATCAGTAGCTGTTTGAGGGCTTGGCTCCAGTTCTAGATGTGGCTTCTGATTAGTCAAAAAGTGGTGCTCAAATGTAAGCACGTGAGCTTACATGTGCGGTGCTCTCAGAGATCTGGACAAAATACAAATCGCCAGAGCTCTCCCTCAGAGTTACTAATTCAACTGATCTAGAATGAAGACCAGGGAACTACATTTAAAGTAAATTCTCAGATGCTACTGATGCTGCGATTCCAAAGTTCACACTCTGAGAAATGTTGGGCTAAGTTACTCAGGGTAACTCTAGGCCACTTGTCCCAGTGATTCATTCAAGATGGGCAGCTTAAGGCCCATTCCCCTGGTAACAAACATTTGCTCAAGAAATGGGTGTACAATGATTTCAGACCAAAGACAGGTAAGGGCAGGTGTGAGAATAGGTCCTGGAAAAGCAGCTCCAATCATGGGCCCCATGTGAAAGTCACTTTCCCTGCCTTTGATCTACTTACACATGGGAAACGAGGAGTACAGTGACTCTCTTGTAAAGCACCTGACACACAGACACACAGACACACAGAGGAAGCAGAACCACAAAACAGAGAAATGAACTTGCTTTCTGAAGCACTTCTGAATGTACTCAGTTAATAATACAACCCCCTAGAATTCTCAACATTGTTTAAGCTAGTTTGAGTTGAATTTTCTTTTCCTTAGACAAAAAATTCATTGTAGCTAATACATCTATATCCTTGATGGAGCAAAGTATTTAAAATTCTTTGGAAGTATATTTTAAATCTTTATGCCTTTACAACAACCTCTCTGAACTGAAATGTTGCTGTGGGAAATCATCACAAGTAGATCCAAAATTGATATTTTACCCTGCTGCTATTAAGGCGAAGGGTACACATCACATTTCAATCAGGAGTCAGTACTTTGCATTCCAAGAAAAAAAAAAATCAAGGTTGCCCTGAGTAACTGAAATCTCTCAAATAAATAAAAACGTAAGCATTACATATTCTAACTTAACTCATGACTTTTGCAAATATATTATGCCAGTGTGCCTTGCCTTTTTACTCTCCTTATTAGTATATTTTGATGAAGTGATGTTTTTAGTCTTAATATGGAAAAGGAAATGACAACCCACTCCAGTATTCTTGCCTGGAGAATCCCAGGGACAGCGGAGCCCGATGGGCTGCCGTCTGTGGGGTCGCATAGAGTCAGACACGACTGAAGCGACTTAGCAGCAGCAACAGCATAGTCCTATTTATCTTTTTCTAAAATGCCTTTATTATTGGGATTTTTCTGTTTTCCTATTTAAGAAATCATTGCCTATTCCATAGTCAGGAAGACTTTTTGTATGTTTTCTTCTCAGAGTTCTATTGTTTCATTTATCACATACAGATATGAAATTAACTGCAGTTGACTTGTATGTATGGTTTGAGTTAGGCATCAAATTTATTTCTTATATAGCCAATTAACAGACTTTTGGAAAGATCATCTTCTTCCATTGCTCTGCATGGTCTCTTTGCTTTAAATTGGGTGATCATATATGTGTTGGCTGGACCTCATTTTCAAGAGAATGAGACGTGCTGTACTCCACAATTTTATAGATATTTATTAACAGTGTAGCATTTAGAGTGATCTATTATGAATTAAGAACTGAATTCTTCAAAATGAAGGAGCAATAGAATTTTTATTTTGCTTCTCTATCTTGAAGTTCACCCAAAATCAACTAAAAATTATATACATATATATATATGAAATATATATCACATACTCATGTGAATATGAATAAGGAACTTGCTGTTTCCCCCAAATGATATTAGGTATATTTTTCCAAATCTGGTAAAACTTGGGTTTCAGTTTGCATAAACACTAAAAAATAACCTTGATTCAGTTAGAAATTTCCCTGAAAGTAAATGTCAGCATTCTGACAAGTCTATTGCATGGACATATTTTTTAGAAGTTTTCAATCTAGGGCAATCATAGGACACAGGAATGTCCCATGCATGGAGACCCATGAGTGGATAAATTTTGATTTAGAAATGCTTAACTTAGGTACATGAAATTCTTGCAAATGGAATTAGTAAGTTACATTAAGGCTTAGTATTTTAAAACTGGTTCTCTAGGGGTAGATTTCCCTGACTTACTCATGCTCTTTCTTTGATCTTAGGTACAGGAATGCACAACCTGCAGCCTCCTGCACATGCCTGTGAATCCTCAGGTGTGGATGAGGCCTGAACCTTTCCTGGAAAGTGCAGGCGTTCAATACATCTATGCTAACTTGATTGTTTTTAGCACAGTAAAAATTAACATTTATTGACTCTGATTTTATCATATGAAAACCTCATAGTAAAAACTGTCATCTCATTTCAGAGGGATGTTCTCAGTCGCAAATGAGATAACAGATGGGACTTTTGTTTATTACTGCAAAATCCCATTCAAAGGGGTTATCATTTCTAACATTGCTTTCCCCTCTTAACATATTCAGTTTTCCAACAAGGCTGACAATTAAATAAGCAGATGATATTTACAAGAGGCATACGTCTAAACATCTCTTCTACACTATCAATTGTATTTGAGAAACTGGCTTCTGAAATTTTAAAGCATTTTTCCTTCCACAGAGCTCCCCAGATTCCTCTTTTGTTTTTTTAAATGACAAAGTTGACTTTTTGTGTTTCAGTGTCACCAGGTAACCGAGTGCAAAGACACAGGGGAGGGCTAGGATGGAAGTGGTGGCTATGATGGTTAATGCCATGTGTCAATTTGACCAGGTCACGGGGTACCCAGATATTTGGGTGAACATGGCTTCTGGGTGTGTCTGTGAGGTTACTTCCAGATGAGACTAGCAATTTGAGTCAGACTGAGTAAAGCTGACTGCCCTCCCTGACATGGGTGGGCAACATCCAATCCACGGAGGGCCTACAGAACAAAAAGGGAAGGAGGGGGAAGTGTGGTCCCTCAGTGTGTTTGAGCTGGGTCATGAGTCTTTTCCTGACTTCTCACTGGGATCTGGTGCCCTTTGTTCCCTGATTCTCAGGTCTTCAGATTTGGACTGAACTATATACTCCTGGCTCTCCTGGATCTCCAGCTTGCAGACAACAGATCATGGAACTTTTCAGCTTCTGCAAACATCATGCGAGTCAACTCCTATAAACACACACACACACACACATGTGTGTATAATGTTTACTGTGCTAAAATCAATCCAGCTACATATATTGAATGCTTACTGCTATCTAAGCAATGTTCAAACCTCCCTCGCCCCCATGGAGCCATATATTTTAGTTTTGGTGATTGTGGTGGGCTTCAAGATAACAGAGCAAAACCACACTACTACTATTGCTTCATTATATGTATTTGTTACTGGTTGTGTTCTCTAGAGAAATCTGATTTCTGTCCCAGACTCTATCACTATATGATATGGCTTTTCCAGAAGATTAGTCCTGATATTCCAAGCTAAGCTGACATTCCATCTGCAGGCTGTTGACTTTGTTGGTGGTTTATACACACAAACACACACACAATATTATTGTCATTACTGTATACAATTACTGTCATTCATCCGCAGTTGTAGGTTAAGAATATATAAATATAACTTAGACATGGCTATAACTTAATAAAAATTCAGTGCACATTTACAAAAACCTTAGATAATTTTGGATAAGCCTCTGGTGTAGATAAATAAAACTCTAATGTGCAAGATTCTAGTCTAGATTACTTAAAAAAATTGCAATTTGTATGCCAAAAAAGTAGACACTGAAGCTCATTTAAAGTCAAGGTAAATTACATCTGTTACTTCAACTGATGTATCAGTCCTATCATTCTGACAGAGAGGAAAATTCAATTAGTCTGACAGAAGTTCACCAAGAATTCCTGATTACTACCTCTTCCTTTTTACATGTTCTCAAAATGATCTGTTGTTAAAATTTCCACTGAGTTTAATAATAGCAAAAATTTACCCCCTCCCAAAAAATGGTTCCAGGTCAACTGTTCTCTCATTTAAAAGAGAAAGTCAGTTAAGTACTCCGTTGGCACTTCTCCAGTTTCAGGCTGAAATGGTTTTGTATGAAAGTGACTTTGTATCATTTCAATTTTATACTGAACAGTTTTTCCTAAGTGACAAATGAAGTCTTGTTCTATGAACCAAAACTATATGCTACTCATTTTCATTTCATCTTTGTCTTCAAATAATATAACTCTTGCATTAACTTTGTGAAAACTAGTGGAATATATACACTGCATTTCATATATTCACCTAATTGATACTGAACAAATAATTTAGCAATTAGAAAATTGGAAGGGCTGTCTAAAATTTGGAACCGAAGCTCACACTCAAAGAAATAAGCTAAAAAGCAGGATATACATATAATAGGAAATATTAGAACTATATCAAGAAAATCCACCCTAAGGCATGAATGATAAAGAGAACCACAGAGGCAATGTTGGGACAAACACTGTTGGGAGTAAGAATTTTGCTGGGAAGAGAGGATTAAAATAAACAGGAATAAATGAATACAGTAAAAATCTGTCTTAAATAAATATAAAACATTTGAAATATGCTTTAAAGAATGAAGGAAAAAATAGAGGTAGGATAGTCTTAGTATAGACTCAGTACAGAAAATGTAAATTAGATGGAAATACAATGTAAGATTGTATCAACTGCAGAAGGGCACTGAAGGGTTTACTGCACACCCACAACCAAGGCAAGCATAGCCTTAATAAAGGTGCACCTATCAAGCTTGCTGAGGCTCACGCTACTCTACTTCTTCCCTTGTGAGTCTACATTCCCCAGGCAAGCAACCAACCTAATCCTGGCTCTCTATGTAGACTTTTCTTCAAGAAAGAGGATGTGATGGTCAACTAACATGGGTGATCTACTGGCATTATAAATCTCAATGTAAATCAGGGATCCTCCCTGTGGCTGCATATCAAAACCAGCTGGAAAGTTTTAACTATGTGTTTCAGGACCATTCCAGACCAATTAAATCAGAATTGTGTCTAAGCACTGGCATTCTCTGCGTTATTCTCAGGGCTAAGAAGCCGTGCCATAATTAAACCGGTAATTTGGTTGAACATCAGCCTCCTGTCTTTTCAGTTATTGTTGTATTGTCTCTTCATGATCAAATTCAATATGAACTGGAAAAGTCGAGACTTCTGTATTTGCAGAGTTGAAGACTGGTCTCAACTTGCTACGTGAAGCGTGGTTTCTCTAAATCAGCAGCAAGGGCACTACCTACAAGCTTTTCAGAAATTCAGAATCTCAGGGCAGACCCAAGACCTACTGAATCAGACTTTGTATTTTAACAAGATTTTTGGTTGATTCTTTTTCCTATTAAAGTTTGAGAAGTACTGTGCTTTGATGTTTCTCAAAGTACAGTTTTTATACCTGTGTATCTGAATGATGCTATAGATACACATTACTAAACTTCCCCAAACTGAACACACTGTGAGCCCCTGACTCCTCTGTCACATCTATTTCATCACCATAAATTTTCCAAATATTACTGAGAGACACAGATAACTATGATCATGAACTGTTTATAAAAGATGAACTTTTTAATAATTGATCAAAATAGTAAAAAAAAACCTAGAAGAGTGTTAATCTCTGATGAATCCATGCCACAGAGAAGTCAGAATGACAATAAAAATAGTTACTAAAAAGGAAGAGAAAAACATTTTTTAAAATATATTTTCCATTAAAAATTTTATCATGGGGTTACGGTTATTCATGCAGCTGGCAGAGGCTCTATTTAGAAGAAAATAAACCATCTAGTATTCATATGGAATTGGTCATTCTACCACAGTATTCTGAATAATGTATGAGGAATCCAGGGAAGATTAATTTGAATGAAGGAATATTCTGAATAACTTTCACTTTTTAACTCACATCGAAACTGAAAACAATATTACTGCTAACTCATTCATTCATTTTTGTTTATGTTCTGAAGGTTGCACGGTTGGGAGTCTTTCTCAGGAAAGGATGACAAGCCTTAGAAATTACCCAGTGCACATTCATTTTTCTTTGATAGATAACCATTCCCTAAGTATTAATATATATATATAAATACATAAATATATATATATATATATTTTACAGCAAGGAAATAAAAGATTCTCTCATCATTTAAGGGAAATGCTGAAGGCCAAAAAATATCTAGTCATTAATAAGAGTTCATGATCCTGACCCAGGAAGTGCTTCAGAAAAAGAAAGCTACCACTGTAGAATGATTTGATAACAAGCTTTGAAGGTATGATTCCCCCAAACATATTGCTTGATAACAGAATAACTGTGTTGAGGTTGCCATACCATGACCATTTTCCAGGAGAGTTCCGACTTTAAATCATATCCTTAATGTTTGTTTGCTTTAATGGATTACAAGATGCAGCTATGAGGAGGGGTCACTGCCATTATTTGCTAGAAGTATCCAAAGAAGCATGACTCTCTCCACCTTATACACTCTGGCAACCTCCCTTGTTTGAGCAGGATGAAAGTGTCTGACTGCTATTTTGATCTAAATTCAGGAAGCAAGGCAACGCAGCTCATATTCTTCCTCAGTATCTCTGCTTTTTTCTGAATGCAGTTTCCTCGCAGATTTTCAATGTCTCTCTCCAATAAAAGTTAACAAATGTAAGAAAGAGAAGCCATAAATAACAAAACATCCTATTTCAATAATATATAAGTAAAACAATTTATAGAGAACTATATATCAGAATCAGAATTGTCCCAAATGATCATTTTGCAAATATTACAAGACACCTTCAATAAAAATACAGATGTACCCTTTTTTTTTTTTTAAATAATCAGACAACTAAATCCAATAGTCTGTGTCATTAAAACCAGAAGGGCATCTGGCTATATTCATTCATAGATTCTAAACCACAATGAGACATTAAAATACGTAAGAATAAATCCAGTATACTAAATAACTAATAAGAAACGGTGCCATCAAATCAAATCTTGAAGATTTCTAGATGATAACATATGTATAAGACTAGTAGAAAAAAACATGTAAAATGTAAGAATTCACAAAACTGCCAAGCAGTGACTTTTTCAGAAGACCTATTAACAAACCAGTACTTGGGGCAGCAAGAACTGAGGAGCAAGACTGAATGATGGGCAGTGTAAGTGGGCCTGTCGACAAAAAAGCATATATTAACACGTCTAATTCACTTGCTTTCAGAATGGCTGGTTCCAGAGTTTGAGCTAAAAATGAAAGAACAGTCCTTTAAAGCAAACCTGCCACCAGAGATTCAGACCGTGGGTGAAGACAAAAGGCACAAGTGGGGTCATGGGCCAGAAAAGTTCTCAATCTCTTCATGAGGCTGGGAATTCAACTACTCACAGTATATAATGCAAGAGTGCACGTGACCAATCACACGTACAGTCTACTCATGATAGCCAGGGAGCTATGGTTACACTTTAGATTCCCGGGTCCTGTGAGCCATTATAGATAAATAAATAAATACAGTTTGGCAACTAGTACAGATCAATCCAGACTCTATCCTTTATATCAATGACCAACTTTGTTTAATTAGCGTTCTCAAAAATTAATCATGACCATTATTTTTAAAGGCTCAATTAGAAGGTTAAATAAAATAATGGCTGTGACTGGAGGGAAAAAATATAGAAAAAATTTTTTAAAAAAACAAACAGAAAAAGATCAAGGTTAAAGGTCTAGAAAGTTCAATCAGGAAAGTATCTCAGAACACAATGCAAAGGGAAAGAAAAAACACAAAAAAATGCTGTAGGACATAGAGGATCAATTAAAAATAGCTAGTAATTAGCAAAATGGTAATTCCAGAACAGAACAGAGCTACAGAACAGATAAAGGAAAAAAAAAAGTCCAATATTAAAAAAATAAAATACCAGGACACAACTAAATTAAGAACCAAATAAAGAAAAAAATAAAGCCATATAGGAACAATAAAAAAGTTATTTCCATAGACAAAAGAATCGCTTATTGAACTTTTAATCTGTAAAATGAAATTTTAGGGAAATCATAGCGCAAATTCATAAGACACAGGAGTGATGAATGAAAACTTCAGCTCTTATGCCCAGTTGAATCAGTATTTTGAATTCATGTTC
>SJYC01011939.1:0-36383 GCA_006408675.1 Madoqua kirkii | reverse complement strand
TTTTCTGCTCTTAATTGGTTTCAAAACATTTAAAAATTTTTCCATAACTTTCAGTTCAGTTCAGTTGCTCAGTTGTATCCGACTCTTTGCGACCCCATGGACTGCAGCACACCAGGCCTCCCTGTCCATCACCAACTTCTGGAGTTCACCCAATCTCACGTCCATTGAGTCAGTGATGCCATCCAATCATCTCATCCTCTGTCGTCCACTTCTTCTCCTGCCCCCGATCCCTCCCAGCATCAGAGTCTTTTCCAGTCAGTCAACTCTTCACATGAGGTGGCTAAAGTACTGGAGTTTCAGCTTTAGCATCATTCCTTCCAAAGAATACCCAGGACTGATCTCCTTCAGAATGGACTGGTTGGATCTCTTTGCAGTCCAAGGGACTCTCAAGAGTCTTCTCCAATACCACAGTTCAAAAGCATCAATTCTTTGGTGCTCAGCTTTCTTCACAGTCTAACTCTCACATCCATACATGACCACTGGAAAAAATCATAGCCTTGACTAGACGGACCTTTGCTGGCAAAGTAATGTCTCTGCTTTTTAATCCTTTACATTCACTTATTACTGATCTCTCTTTAAACTTCGATTTGCCACTTGGATAGCTCCATTTTTTATAACCTCTTTTCTTTTACTTTTTATCTCTCTTCTTATACAGTCTATGATTTCCTCTTTTGTCAAAAAGGACAGAGCAAATAGAATCTGAAATTTCTTGCTGCCTATATAAAATATTTTTCAAGAAAATATATTTGTACTGATGGCCAATAGGCATTTGAAAAGATGCTCATCAGCCCTCATTATTAGAGAAATGCAAATCAAAACCACAATGAAATACCACTTCACACCAGTTAGAAAGGGCATCATTAAAAAGTCAACAAATGATAAACTCTGGAGAGGATGTGGAGAAAAGAGATCCCTCTTATACCATTAGGAATGTAAACCAGTGCAGCCACTATGGAAAACAGTATGAGGTTCCCCAAAGCACTAAAAATAGTTACCATATGATCCAGCAATCTCACTCCTAGGCACATATCCAGACAAAACTGTAACTCAAAAAGATATACGCACCACTATGCTCATAACAGCAACAGCCAAGGCATAGAAACAACCTAAGTGTCCATCCACAGATGGACAAAGAAGATGTGGTATAGATTAATATACAATTAATTAAAGTACAATGAATAAGTACTCAGACTTAAAAATAAATGAAACAATGCTACTTTCAGCAACATGGATGGATATAGAGATTATCATACTAAGTAAATGAGAAATAGAAAGACAAATAACCATATGATATCACTTATATGTGGAATCTAAATAACAACACAAATGAACATATCTACTAAACAGAAGCAGACTCACAGACAAGGCCAAGCGGTGAGTGAGGTGAGGGAGGGAAGGATTGGGAGTTGGCACTAGTAGGTGCAAACTATTATATACAGGATGGATAAACCACAGGATCCTACTGTATAGCATACGGAACCATATTCGATATCAATGTTCATAGTTAAGTGACTTAAGCCACACTGGAAAAGAATATGAAAAATAAACTGATATATATTTTAACTGAATCACTCTATCATATAGCAGAAATTGACACAACACTGTAAATCAACTATACCTCAACAAAAGTTAAAAAAAAATTAAGTCAGCAGATTAACAATAACAGAAAGAATATGGTTTTGGATACTTTGCGGATCTTTATCCATAACTGCCAGAACTTGGAAGCAATCAAGATGAACTTCAACAGGTGAATGGATTAATCTGTGGTACATCTAGACCATGACATATTATTCAGCACTAAAAGAAAATGAGCTATCAAGTCACAAAAAGACACGGAGAAAACTTAAACACATATTAGTAAGTGGAAAAGCCAGTCTCAAAGGGCTACAAACTATGTGATTCCAACTTGAAAAGGCAAAACTATGAAAATAATGAAAAAGATCAGTGATTGCCAGAGGTTGAAGAAGAGGGGGAGGATGAATAGGCAGAAAGTGGAGGAATTTTAGGGTAGTTAAAATCCTCTGGTGCATGTCATACATTTCTCCAAACCCACAGAGTGCACACCACCAAGAGTAAACTGGGACGTATTAATCAACTACATACTTGGGGTGATAATATTGTGTAAGTACAGGGCTTCCCAGGTGGCACAAGTGGTAAATAATCCTCTTGTGTCAATGCAGGAGACACAAGGGATTGCTGGTTCGATCCCTGGGCTGGGAAGATCCCCTGGGGAAGGAATGGCAACCCACTCCAGTATTCTTGCCTGAAAAATTCCACGGACAGAGGAGCCTGATGGGAAACAGTCCATGGGGGTTGCAAAGAGTTGAACAGGACTGAGCGCACACACACAATGTATAAGTGTAGACTCCTGGGTTGGGACCAATGACTCTGGTGCAGGATGTTGATAACAGGGGAGTTTATGTATGTGGGAGGGCAGGGCAACTATGGGAAATCTTCACCTTCTGCTCGATTTTGCTGCTCTAAAAATAAAAGTCTGTTTCTTAAAAAGTGATTTCCCTCTGCCTCTTAATACTTCACTTTATTATGTCATTTTTTCATAAGCCTTTTTGAATTTTTTTTTTCATTCTTTAAAAGTGGCAAGGCTCTCTATGCCTGGTATTTCCCCACAAAGCCATAGGCTTTCTCATTTTCCACTTGCATACGTAAGAGAAATTCTTTCAAAGCTCAGTCCAGAGGGCTTACTGCTCATATGCAGACATCCATGTCTCAGAGTAGTGGGGCCCCTGAGGCTGTGAATGATCCCAGCAGACCACGTTTACCTCTGCTTGCTTTCCTCTCTGTTTGCAGAAGCTTCTGGGTCAGGAGTTAGATTGGGTGATACCCAGCTTTCTCCCAGGTGTACCAACAGTTGTCTTTCTTTGGACCAATCTCACTAACTTCCCAGTCAACAGAACCTCCCACTCAGTATCAAGATATGATGATTCCAGATCCATGGTTCCGGGCATCCCAATTCAGTTTCATCATGAAAATCACTGAAGTGCTGAGCCAAAATCACAGCTGTCATCATTACTGCACAGTTTCTGTTCCCTTTACTTTTCTGACTTCCCAGGTCTCGCACCACTACAACGTACAGGATTTCTGCTGATCCATGACAGTCCATGGGGCTGCAAAGATCTGACACAGCTGAGCACACATACACACAGTATGACTCATGAGGGCCCTCTGTGAGCTGCTAGATCAGTCTCTCAGGGCCTATATCTGCATACTTCCTAGATGACAATTCACCTCTTCTGGGCCAGTGACATATAAGTAATTCCTTCTTTATTCATGCCGGATCTACCGTCATTCTAGCAGAAAGTATTTCAGGTCAGTGGAAGACTTACAGCTTATTCTCTAGTTTCCATTGTTGTTGCAGATTTCCTCCTATTATATTTCCTAGAAATTTTTCTTAGTATATGAATTGCTCCTTTCCTAAAAATTCTCTTGCCATCATCTTTTCTGGAGAGATTGACCGAATTTCAGATGATAATTCTAAATTGCCTGAAACAGCAGTATGCTTTGTCTGTCTTTTCTCAACAGGTGTCCTAATGACTTTAAACTGCTTCTGGTTGATCTGGAGACCCTTACCTCCACTATGGGCTTCCCTGTTGGCTCAGCTGGTAAAGAATCCACCTGCAATGTGGGAGACCTGGGTTCAATCCCTGCTTTGGAAAGATCCATTGGAAAGGGCATGGCAATGCACTCCAGTATTCTTGCCTGGAAAACCCCATGAACAGAGGAGCCTGGTGGGCTACAGTCTATGGGGTCGCAAACAGTCAGACAGAACTAAGTGACTTTTACTTTTACCTCTAACACAGTAAACAGAAAATTGTCAGTGATGTATTTTTATCACCTCAAATAAGAGAAGTCTCAATAAACAACAGAATATGAGGTCCAACTACTGTCAAGACAAATGATTTAAAGACTGATATCCTACAAGCAAAAATTTCTATGAAGGAGATATTCTGAAACAATTGCTCTGCCATCGTAACATCTTACAGGCTAACAGAGATGCATTTTTGTAACTTTTCCTGTTGAATTCATCAAAAAGTTATATTATTTTAAAATAAAAACTCTCAAGGGTCCATTAATGAAATTTTTCTATGGTAGGTGTTAGGTAATATTGTGATGAAATTTTACTAGGTTACAGTTATTAGAGAGATGCTCCATGGAAAAGGATCAAGAACTGGGGGCTTTATTTTCTAAGTGCTGTTCTCTGAGGAAAGTATTTATCCCTGACCATTTTCTCCCTCAACTTGTGCTATGTGAAGGAAGATGATTCTCTCTTCAACTGTAACTCTTTCAATCTCATTTTAGATTATTAATTATGCTAGCCATTCAACTGACCATCAAAGCACATGGATTTTCTCCAGGCAGTAGCACAAAGAACACGACAGTTTCATATGAAAGAATTCTCTGTTGTCCAAATATTATCAGCATTTCAGTTGTAAGAAATGACATGGCAGGATGTCTAAAGGATAAGCAATGCATTAAGTCCTCTAATACCCTAAATGTTATCCTTGCTTTAGTTAGATCCTCAAAAAGCACGTTTACTCAGCTTTCCTTCAGATCCCCACTTAAGTGCCTCCTCTGAATTATAATCTGGTGACATGTCATCACTTTGCTCTGGAGAAGAGAGTAATACTATTAAAAGTAACAATGATAATGTTGACACTGGTATTATTCTTCCTGAAGCTGGCTGTTCCCATAATCTTCCCTCAATCTCTTTCTGACCTTAGCCAGTTAATGTCAATTCCATCCTTTCATCAGCTCAGACCGAAAGCTTTGAAGCGTTCACTGTCTCCTCTTTCCCTCTGATATGCCACCTGCAATCCTTCACATCTTGTTGCCTCTCACTTCAAAAGGTTATAGATGTCTCTACTTTTCACCGCCTCCACTGCTTCCATTGCTATTCCCTCACCTGGCTAAGTCCAAAAGCCTCCCGACAGAGGAATCAGATGACTCTTTTCAAATGGAAGTCAGCTTATATCCATCTTTGATCTGGATTCTCCAGTAGCCTCATCACATTCAGAAGGCAACAGGGCTCGCAAGCTCCCAGTGACACTGGTCCCTCATAAGCTCCCTGACTGTTGTCCTTGTTTTTCAGTCGCTCAGTCGTGTCCAACTCTTTGCGACCCCAAGGACTGCAGCACGCCAGGCTTCCCTGTCCTTCACCATCTCCTGGAATGTATCTTCTCCTCATTACCTTGTTTCTCCCAGCTGGTTTCCTTGTTCCTCGAACACTCATGAACAGCCATCTGCTTTCCCTGCCCAGCCTGCCCTCCTCCAGATACACTCACACCTTCTCTCTAACTCTTCCAGGGACACCATTCCAACTATATTATTTAGAACTGAGACAACCCACACTCACTGTTGGCATTATTTAACCTCATTCCTATTTTATCCACAGATTTATGGTTTCATATCATACTATTCATTTTACTTAAACACTTTGATCATTTTCTGCCTCCTTCTAGTGTAATTCAAGCTCCCTGAAGGCAGGGATTTTGATCTGCATCTCCAGTGTTTAGAATGGTACCTTGCAAATAGCAAGCATTAAATAAAGACAATGCTTCAATAGGTATAATAATTATTATGAAAAAAAGATTACAGGCTAATATCAATTGCCTTTTTGTATTGGCCAGGCATCATCTTTATAGGAATTATTTATGTTCACAATTTTATGAAGTCAGTGATTTTTCCCTCTATGGGAGGAAACTGAGGTTCTCCACAGGAAAAATTTAACTGAGGTCACATAGGTGTCAATGGCAGAGCTGAAAGCCAAACCCAGTCTCTTTGTCATTTAAGTCTCCACTTTCAAGTCACAACATTGTACTTGCTTTCATCAGAAACTCATCTGATACTTGTGTGTGTGTTTTAAGCAGAGAATACTATTCACAAGTTGAGAGTTTCTCCTTAATGTATATCAATAGAACAAATTTCTCTCAGTTCTCAAGAACAGACAAGCTATGTTTCTCAAGATACTTGGCTCATTTTTATCTTTTGGACACTATTAATTATGTAAATATTTGTGTTTCCATCTGGGTTGTTCATTAGGAAACTCAGAAAGAAAATGCAGGCTAAGTTTTACCATGTAACGTTGGGTGCTAATCTTAACCATGGCTTTATATTACCTTCTCAAAAGTCCCCATTCCCAAACACGTTTCAACTTCCCTTATTATGTATTTTGCCTTTGTTGTATATGGTATGTATGTAAACATCCCATATATCCTTTACAATGAAATGCCATGAAGATACACATATCTTCATATATTTAGAAATCAAAAGAGTTGTGTTCTGGGTTGGGAAGGTCCCCTGAAGAAGGAAACAGCAATCCACTCCAATATTCTTGCCTAGCAAATCCCATGGACAGAGGAGCCTGGTGGGTTACAGTCCATGAGGTCACAAAAGAGTCAGACATGACTTAGCAACTAAACAACAAATAAACAACAACAAACATATCCTTAAAAGAACATAAAGGTGTCTGTGGAAGACAGCAAAGAAAGGGAGGAGGCTTTTGTGGATGGAGAGGAGAGGATGGGGGAACCAGAGAGACCCAGAACAGCAGAAATGGACCCTACCTCTGTTCGCAACTCTGAAAAGTAGCCCTGTGAGGCTATGGGGAGCATCCGTAGGCTAGATCTTAGGCAGCTGCAGAAAGAACACCAGGCTTCCCAGGTTTGCCCTTAAGTGGTGAAGAAGCCAGGGATTATGCAGCAGGGGCAATGGAGTTTCCCCAAAGCCATCTATTTAGACAATTATCTGGAAAGGAATGGCCACAGCACTCTGAAAGACAACAGAGCTGTGTAACCACCCTAGGGAAAGTAAGAATGCTGGAAGCATAGAAGCTAAATTTCCCACCAGATCCTGAGGGTCTGGGGTCAGAAACTGAGTTAAGTGAGCGAAAATGAATTTTTTTAGAGTGACGTTTTTGCAAACCTTAGTTTGCGGACCTAAACATAATAAGCTACATCAACTTCCTTTTGGAAAGAGGCACAGTCGAACTAATCAATCAACCCAATGACAAATAAATACATAAACCAAGAAGAAAACATGCAAATCAAGTGATATGAATTATAGATAAAAGAATTTGGAGTTCTAATGATATCATGTTCAAGGTTTGAAGTATAATCTCTAAATGATATTTAAATAATCTTGCTGTTAGTACCCTGAAGGCTGAATTAAAATCTGTTCTGTCAAATTTCTCTTTCCTACAAGATCTACAGTTTTGTTATATATTTTAATGTAGGAACAACCAATAATTTTTCCAGCTTTATTGGGAAATAATTGATATGCATCACTGTATAATTTTAAGGCACACAGCGTGACTGTTGCTTTACACATGTAGCGAAATGAATGGATCAGGCTCAACCAAGGATCATCTTCTCACGTAGATACAATAAAAGGAAAAGAAAGGGGAAAAGGAGGGGGGGGGGACACAACTTTTTCTTGTGATGAGAATTCCTCGGATTTACTCTCTTAAAACTTTTCCTATATATCAAATGGCAGTGTTGGCTCCAGTTAAAATCCAACTACTTATACCCTTTGACCACATTTTTCCAACTCTCCCTCGCCCCGTCCGCTAGTAACTGCAAGTCTGATCTGTTTTTCTACGAATCTGGAAGGTTTCCCTTTTTTTTAGATTCCATATATAAGTGAGACAGTATGTGTCTTTCTCTGGTTTATTTTACTTAGCATAATGCCTTCAAGGTGCATCTATGTTGTTGCAAATGGAAGGATTTCCACATATTTTATACTGAATAATACTCTTGTGTGCGTGTGTGTGTATACATGTACACCACATCTTTATCCATTCACCAACTGAGAGCCAGTTAAGTTGTTTCCACGTTTTGGCTGTTCTAAACAATGCTGCTATAAACATGAAGGTACATGCTATCTTTTTTGAAAACCTATCTTTGAAAAGATATCTCTTCAAGTTAATGTTTTCTTTTCCTTTGGATACATTTCCAGAAGTGGAATTACTGGATCATATATACTGGTTCTATTTTTAATTTTCGAGGATCCTCCACTGCTTTTCCATAACAGCTATACCAATCACAATTCCACCAACAATGTATAATGGTTCCCTTTTCCCCACATCCAAGCCAACATCTGTTATCTCCTTAAGCTTTGTGATGATGGACAATCTGAGAGGCCTGAGGTTATAACTCATTGTAGGTTTAATTTCCATTTCCCCAATGACTAGTAATATTCAGCATCTTTTCATACATCTGCTGGCCTTCTGTATATCTCCTTTGGAGAATGCTACTATTATTTTGCTACTGAATTCTTTATATATTCATCCCTTATCAAATACATGGCTTGCATTTTTTTTTCTAATCCTATAGGCTTTCTTTTTACTTTGCTGATTATTTCTTTGCTGTGCAAAAGCTTTTTAGTTTGATAAACTCCCATTTGCTTATTTTAAATTTTGTTGCTTATGCCTTGGGTGTCATATCCAAAAATGTATTAGATCCTAGACCCATGTCAAGGAGATTTATTTCTCATACCATTACTGTTATTGTTTACATTTTCATGTTTTTATGATGTTAATTAGCGTTCTTTCACTGCCACACTAAGAGCGCCCTTCAGCATTTCTCATTAAGCAGGTCTGGTGGTAATAAACGCCCTCAGTTTTTGTTTGTTCAAGCAAGTCTTTGTCCTCCTCCATTTTTGAAGGACAGCTTTACCATGTACAGAATTCTTGGCTTAAATTGTCTTCTTTCAATGTTCTGAGTATGTCATATCATTCTCTCTTTGCCTGAAAAGTTTCTGTTGATAAATCTGCCCATAGTCTTATGGGGACTCCTGTGTCTGTAACTCCTCTCTTTTTTCTTACCGTTCTTAACATTGTCTTTGACTTCTGATGATTTAATCTAAAAGGGTCTCAGTGTAGCTGTATTCAGGTTCAAACTACCTGGGTTTTTTTTTGTTTTTGTTTTTTTGAGCCTTACCGATCTGGATGTCCATTTCTCTCTCCAGGTTTGGGATGTTTTCAGCCATTGTTGCTTTAAATATACTTTCTGTTCCTTTCTAGTCTCCTTCCAGAATTCCTACAAGTAAATTTGTTTTTTTTTCATTCTGTGTCACAACCCCCTTGGGCTGTTCTCACTCTTTTTTATTCTTTTTGTTTCTGCTCTTCTTATGAAATAGTTTCCAATGTCCTATTGTCCAGGTCTGATCTGCAAGGAGGTCAAACCAGTCAATCCTAAAGGAAATCAATCCTGAACATTCAATAGAAGGAATGATGCTGAAGCTACAATACTTTGGCCACCGGATGCAAAGAGCCAATTCATTAGAAAAGACCTTGATGCAAGACTTGGATGCTGGCAAAGATTGAAGGCAGGATGAGAAGGGGAACGACAGAGGATGAGATAGTTGGATGACATCACCGACTCAATGGACATGAATTTGAGCAAGCTCTGGGAAATTAAGGACAGGGAAGCCTGGTGTGCTGCAGTCCATGGGTTCGCAGAAACGGACATGACTGAGCAACTGAACAATAACAATCTTCCAGGTGGCTAATTCTTTCTTCTGCATAGTCTATTTTTGAAACTATTAATTACTCAGTTCAGTTATTGCATGTTCAAATCTTGGATCTTTTTTTTTTTAATGGTTGCTATTTCCTTGCTGAACTTCTATCTTCATCTTTGTTTTCCTACTTCCTTTTGGTTGTCTCTGTGTTTTCTTGTAGTTTGCTAAACTTTTTAAAGAGGATTATTCTGAATTATTTGTCTAACAGCTGCTAGATCTCCACTTCTTTAGGGTCATGACTGCAGCTTTATTGGTCTTCTTTGGTGGTGTCACATTTACCTGATTTTTCGTGATCCCTGGTTCCTTCCATCAATATCTGCACATTTAAATGATCAGTCTCTTCTTCCAAACTTTTCAGGTTTTCTGTGTCAGAAACAACTCTAACCAGTCAGCTCAGTTTGGGTTTCTGGGTAAGTCTGTTGATCATATCCTTGGGTGGGGTGGGGTAGGGGGGCGGCTGTTAACATTATGGTCTATTTTTTTGATGAGGCAACTGTTCAAGTTCTAAGGACAGGGAAAGGTTGGGGAGGGTGCCACTGGATGAGAACAGGACTGCTGACATGGCTGCCTATCCAAGTAAGGCTGAGAATGGTTTCTCCATTTGTCTGGATTCTCTGGTCAGGCTTACTACATGGTTGGGACTGCGGACTACATTCAGTAGTAGGTGGAGTTTGGAATTAGCTTGCCTGTCTTGGCAGGGCAGCAAGACAGGACACAGTGCCTGAAGAGCTCATCATTTGGGAACTTGTATCCAGCCAGAGTGTGCACTGAATCCCTGAGCAGACACGGCCACTCATTTTGCTCTGCAGACAGGGAAGTCACAAGCTGTGCTCTCTCCTCAAATGCCACTCTACAGAGGACTGCTGAATGGGCTGTGCAGCTTTGGTTAGTCTTCCTGGCTGGACACACTAAGGCTTATATTCTGTGGTGAACAGGGCTATAAATTAGATTCCTTGCCCAGAGGGAGAAGTAGCCTAAAGCTGGTAAAGCTTTGCTGTGTTAACTCAAGCTGACCCACACCTCAAGTTTCCTGCTTAAACAGAGGCCCTGCTGCAAACTATCAGGTCTGCCTGCCCCTCCCTTGGCTCACCCACTGCTGGGCCAAACAGTTTCCAGGAGCTATTGTCTGCCTTTCTGGTCAGATGGAGCCAAAGTCACTCTTCACAGGAGATGGGGTTAAGTCACAGTTTCCTTACCAAGGTGTGTGGGCAGAAGTGTGGGGACGGCCTCTCCAGGCTACTACCGGTTTCTCAAGCTCTGCAGCTGGGAGGGGCCAAGGTCTTTCCTCAGCCTTAGCCATGAATTAATGGCCAAGCATGGGAACACTCCCGCATCCAGGACCTGCATTACTGGCTCTGCTCTGGGGGCGATCAGCTCTGCTCACTTGCTCACTCATCCTACTGTGCAAGCACCGGTGGGCTGGGAAGCTTCTAGGATTTGTTGTCAGCCCTGCTGTTCAGATATGGAGACACTCTCCACAGTGCGTAGTTTTGTGAGGAGCTGGGGTAGGAGCGGGAGGAGTGCTTCTAGTCGACTCTCAATTCCCCACATAGTCTCTTCACAACCAATAATTTAATGTGAAATATTTTATTAGTTTAAGTCTTTGGTAAATAGTTGCTACTACTATTAATTATGTATTTTCATGTCTGTATTCTGAATTTTCAAACATGATCACAGGCACTATTTCCCTTCACTTGCTAATGCTGAAAACTTCAATCGTGGTTATAGCACATGGGGAACTGAATGATGATCACATCATGTTCTAAGTTAAAGTACATTTTACCATTAAAATAATCACATAAATGGTCTCCTGTATGTATAGAATAAACATCTTGCAAACTCATGACAGCCTCTAGGGCCCTTCCAACTCCACTTCCAGTGTAATTCTGGGATATTATGTCTAAAATCTGGAGCAATTCCATTACTAAGCACAAAGAGAACATTCCCAGAATGGAGGGTCACAAATAGTAACTGGTTTTCCTATTGGGTTCCCAGGACAATCTGCCTTTGTTCCTTGTTTCTCTTAGGGACATGGGATTGGAAAATGTAGCTATCATGGTACTGTCTTTTTTACCAGTGTCTCAAACTCTTTTTAAAGAAAATTGAGCTCCATTGTCATATAGTACTTCTGAAATGCCCTATATTGATTTCCAGTTTACAAAAAGTATTGGCAAAAATAGCCTTTTAGGCAGAGTTCATTGTGACATTTCAAAGTTTAGTTTTAATTAAACAGTTGAACCAAAAATTATTAGTGTTATATAAAGGCTTTATAAAAATATCCCAAGTAGTTAAAGTTCTAGGCCTAAACACTTTTACTTATTCATTTATAGAAATTCTAAAGGAACTACTGTAGTGTAAAATGGCATTTTTGTTTTTAGTTTCTATGGTATGTGCTTTTTATAAATGTTAACTTTTGTAATGCCATATTATATATATTTCTGATATTCAAAAATAACTCAGAATTCAGGCTAAAAAACAAAAAGCAAAATTATTCATTTTAAGGTCATTCTGTAACCTCATAAAAGTTTATGCGGAAATTTTCAATAACTCAGGGACAGACAAACTTTTCATGGTGGGTGGGTTCCTCAGCCTACTGTGTTTCATACCAGCTAAATCGAATCTCCTTTTCCTCGGGGCCACAGCATCAGAATCCTATGGGTATTTGTTGAGAAGCAAGGCTGCAGGATATAATGTCAATGTACTCATTGCAATGCTTGGATTTTTGTCTAATGGACTTCTCGATGTTGAAGAAATCCTGCACCGATCTTAATCTTTCATAACAATCTCTATCTGAACCTCTTCTGTACAAAAACACTAATGATTATTTGGCACACAATTAAGCTCATTCTATCCATCCTACTGCAGCTAGACTACAAAGAGAAGCCAGTGAGGAAACAAAAATAAAAAGTTTAATGAAATGAATAGCCCACACGGCTTCAAAGTTTAAGCCTGGACTTAAACTGGGAGGGATGGATGCACAATTTTTCCTTAACTTTATTGATAGGAGAGAAATTTCAGAATAACATGCCTTGGTATTGGAAAGAGACAAGACTGGCACTTCTGGCCTTTAGCAGTTGGATTTATCTAAACTTCAGTTCAGTTCAGTTGCTCAGTCGTGTCCAACTCTTTGCGACCCCATGAATCGAAACACACCAGGCCTCCCTGTCCATCACCAACTCCCGGAGTGCACTCAGATTCACGTCCATCAAGTCCGTGATGCCATCCAGCCATCTCATGCTCTGTCGTCCCCTTCTCCTCCTGCCCTCAATCCCTCCCAGCATCAGAGTCTTTTCCAATGAGTCAACTCTTCCCATGAGGTGGCCAAAGTACTGGAGTTTCAGCTTTAGCATTATTCCTTCCAAAGAAATCCCAGGGCTGATTTCCTTCAGAATGGACTGGTTGGATCTCCTTGCAGTCCAAGGGAGTCTCAAGAATCTTTTTCAACACCACAGTTCAAAAGCATCAATTCGTCGGTGCTCAGCCTTCTTCACAGTCCAACTCTCACATCCATACGTGACTACTGGAAAAACCATAGCCTTGACTAGACAGACCTTAGTTAGCAAAGTAATGTCTCTGCTTTTGAATATGCCATCTAGGTTGGTCATAACTTTTCTTCCAAGGAGTATGCGTCTTTTAATTTCATGGCTGCAGTCACCATCTGCAGTCAATTCTTTTTGGCCTCAATGACATCATCTGAATAGTGACATAAAGGGTTGGACTATTTGCTGACATTAATGGTTTATGATTCTAACATTAAAAGTGATCATAATAACTTGATAAGTGTTAGTTACCATGAGAACATTATTAGTGATCTGTTGTTAGTGATCTACTATAGTTAACTATTCATGCTATATTGTACATTAAGGCAAGTCTTTAAAAGTTCTCATCATAAAAGATATTGTAACTATGAAATGTGTTCACTAAACTTATTCTGGAAAACATATTATTTACACATATGGCTATACCTAATATATATGTATATAAAATCATGTTACATACCTGAAACATATCTACAAGTATATGTTGATTATATCTCAACAAAACTGGGGGAAAATGCTACTTTTGGCCAATAGCACCTTGTGGTGAGAGCTCATAATCAATATAATCTCCCACTATTTTAAATAGACTCCGGTAAATATAAGTTGAATTAAACTTTCTACCTGTTTTATCTTTTTTACTGTGAGGTATATTTACAGATAATACATAGAGCCTTCATAGAGTCTAATCAATAATTATTAAGCGACCGCTGGTGTAATTACCTCATGCAAAGAGTTGACTCATTGGAAAAGACTCTGATGCTGGGAGGGATTGGGGTGCGTCTTTTAATTTCATGGCTGCAGTCACCATCTGCAGTCAATTCTTTTTGGCCTCAATGACATCATCTGAATAGTGACATAAAGGGTTGGACTATTTGCTGACATTAATGGTTTATGATTCTAACATTAAAAGTGATCATAATAACTTGATAAGTGTTAGTTACCATGAGAACATTATTAGTGATCTGTTGTTAGTGATCTACTATAGTTAACTATTCATGCTATATTGTACATTAAGGCAAGTCTTTAAAAGTTCTCATCATAAAAGATATTGTAACTATGAAATGTGTTCACTAAACTTATTCTGGAAAACATATTATTTACACATATGGCTATACCTAATATATATGTATATAAAATCATGTTACATACCTGAAACATATCTACAAGTATATGTTGATTATATCTCAACAAAACTGGGGGAAAATGCTACTTTTGGCCAATAGCACCTTGTGGTGAGAGCTCATAATCAATATAATCTCCCACTATTTTAAATAGACTCCGGTAAATATAAGTTGAATTAAACTTTCTACCTGTTTTATCTTTTTTACTGTGAGGTATATTTACAGATAATACATAGAGCCTTCATAGAGTCTAATCAATAATTATTAAGTGACCGCTGGTGTAATTACCTCATGCAAAGAGTTGACTCATTGGAAAAGACTCTGATGCTGGGAGGGATTGGGGCAGGAGGAAAACGGGATGACAGATGAGATGGCTGGATGGCATCACTGACTCAGTGGATGTGAGTTTGAGTGAACTCCGGGAGTTGGTGATGGACAGGGAGGCCTGGCGTGCTGCAATTCATGGGGTTGCAAAGAGTTGGACACGACTGAGTGACTGAACTGAATTGAACAGTGTAATCATCAGGTTAGAAACAAAACATCACCGACACCCAGATTCCTTCCCCCACCCACATACCCTGTTCCAATCACATCTCTTTCATCCCATACAGGTAATCATCACCCTGAACTTATAGTACTAATTTTCATGTTATCTTAATCATGTTATCCCTGCATACTTGACCTAAACAATACAGCTTAGTTTTACTTATTTTTGAAATTTGGATAAATGAAACTATTTTCTCTTCCTTTCTGCTATACAGTTTGATAAAGTATAATACTTGGAAAACTGACCCATAGCAGATCTTTCATTTTAATTGCCATTTCATATTCTACAATGTGACTATTATCACACTTATTTATCTATTCTGCGACTGAGGAACATTCAGGTTGAATCCAATTTGGGATATATGAAACTATGATGTTACGAACGTATTTTACCTTACAGCCTGCAGCACACAGCCATACATTTCTCTGGAACATAATCTCAGGGTGGAATGCAGGGTCAAAGAGTAGGCATACCTTAGCTGGTAATGCCGCACCATTTTGCAAGGTGGTTTTGCCAGTTTCTACACTTATCAATGGTACATGCACATTCCTGAGAGCTTTGTCACTCCCTAACTGTATATTACTTAGGCTATTATACTCATTTGCTCATCCATCAGTCCACTCATTCATTTGATAACTTTTAAGACTATCTATGCCCCAGTTTGCTAGGAACAAGGAATAGAAAGGTGAATACAACAGATACTCTTTCCCTGTGTCCATTATAAACTGAAATAATAATAAACAAATCCTTCATGCACATCAGGATTTAAATTTCTATCAGCACTCTGGCTGGCCTATTAACTCAGAATATGATTTTTCAGGAAAGAATCTTATTGCAGAGGTGAAGAATCTAAGGTATCATCATGATCATGATTACCATCATACTCAGCCTGGAGAAATATCAGCAACCTCAGATATGCAGATGATACCACTCGAATGGCAGAAAGTGAAGAGGAACTAAAGAGCCTCTTGATGAAGGTGAAAGAGGAGAGTAATAAACTGGTTTAAAACTCAACATTCAGAAAACTAAGATCATGGCATCCAGTCCCATCATTTCATGGCAAATAGAAGGGGAAAAAAGTAGAAACAGTGAGGGATTTTACTTTCTTGGGCTCCAAAATCACTATGGATGGTGACTGCAGCCATGAAATTAAAAGATGCTTGCTCCTTGGAAGGAAAGCTATGGCAAACCTAGACAGCATATTAAAAAACAGAGACATTACTTTGCCAATAAAGGTCTGTATAGTCAAAGCTATGGCTATTTTCAGGAGTTGTGTATGCAGGTGAGAGTTGGACCATAAAGAAGGCTGAGCACTGAAGAACTGATGCTTTAGAACTGTGGTGCTGAAGAAGATGCTTGAGAGTCCCTTGGATGGCAAGGATATCAAACCAATCAATTCTAAAGGAAATCAACCCTAACTATTCATTGGAAGGACTGATACTGAAGCTCCAATACTTTGGCCACCTGATGCAAAGTGCTGACTCACTGGAAAAGACCCTTATTCTGGGAAAGAGTGAAGGCAAAAGGAAAAGAAGGCAGCAGAAGATGAGAGGGTGAGATAACATCACCAACTCAACAGTCATGAATTTGAGCAAACTCTAGGAAACACTGAAAGACAGGGAAGCCTGGCGTGCTGCAGTCCACAGGGTCGTAGAGTCAGACACAGCTTAGCAACTGACAACAACAGCACCAATTCAAGCTGCTTCACTTCTGATATGTTGATTTGGGATGTACATATTATATGGGGAATAATATGCTTCTTTCATGTCACAGGAAACCACTCCTAAATAGTTGCTTTGCAGGGTGAAGGTGAAAGAGGAGAGTGAAAAGCTGGTTTAAAACTCAACATTCAGAAAAATGAAGATTATGGCATCTGGTCCCATTTGGTCCCATCCCAGGTTGCATGTCTTACCCTGACAAATCACAAATCAAATGAATAAAAGGAACCTCAAAGCAGCAACAAATGGTATATCATACTTCATGTCAGAATAATATTTAATTGGTTCAGTTTTTAGGTAGTCTTTAATTCTGAGTTCATTTAAATTCAATGGACACACTTTTCTGAGTGCTTCTGTTTTTACACAGGCATCTAATTTGTGCACATAATTACAAAATTAGTGCATATAAGTCATGTACAAAAGCACTGAATCACTATAGCTTTGGTATTCAGATAAAATATACATTTGTGTGAATAAATGCAGAATGAAAAATGAAAAAGAACCAAAGAAAATCTGGTGTTGAATATCAAGTAAAAGACCAAGCAGCAGAGCAAATTCTCTTATTCCCACACTAATTTGCCAGAGGAGTTAATTCTGATAACCCACTTCTGGCAGTAGTCTGCACAGCATGCAATTGGAAAATGATATATCATCTTCAGATGTTTGAAAAAGTGATTTTTCTCAACCATATTACTACATTGTTCTTAATCCTTTAAAACTCATATTATCTGAGATGAATGCTTCCTTTAAATAGGTGGCTTTTTACCCTTTGGTGAGATTCATCTAATAGACTATGGTGAGCCTTTATACCTGGGCAGACTCTCTTGGTTATTCTGTGTAACTCATCATTGCATTACATCAAGAAAAAAATGAAAAAAGTCTGAATCACATACAAAATAACAACTAAAGCAGTTGCTGCCTTCAAATTTAGTTGAAAGTGGTAAATGGCAACTGCCAACAGAATGTATAAAGCTTCCAGTTTGGGATCTGCACTCAATACGGGACACAAACAGCAGGGTTCTGTCTGCCAGGGACAAATAAAGACTCTGCAGGCTCTGTCAAGTGCCTATCATCCACAGAGGTTGCCAGCCCTGTTTATAGTCACAAATACAAATTATTTACTGCAGCATGTTAAGTAATAGGGTAGATTTACTATAGCAGGAGAAGCTGATAAAACCACTGGCAAGATGTAGCTTTCAGAAGTAAACAAATTAACCAGAAGGAACAGCTGGGTAAAGAAGTGCAGGCATATGTGTGTGCATTTGGTGAAAATGCAATGTTGACTTCAAAATGATGGAGAAAGGACTCTCTTCCTTCTTCTCTGCTCACCTCAAGGCACCAATTTTTAACAGGATACGTTCAAATTTCATTGTCTATCTGCTGTTGGAAACTAGGTGTAGTATATATAGGTCTTCTGTTACCACTCATAAGTCCACTGTCCTTCACAAAGACCCTCTTGGCTATAAAGGGGACTGGCGTTACAAAAGTGTATATTTTCATTGTCAGCTATAGAGAAATGAGCAGGGGATGAAAAGAGCCCTAGTGCTTCCAGACTTGCTTGTCTCAATCTAAATATAGCTTGCAAAATATTTTTGCTTCATCATTTTGGAAAACACCACACACACATACACATTCTGTAGACAACACTTTTGAAAGTTTCAAGTTGAAAAAAAGACTCTTCCTTGGATTACATAATTTTAATTATGTCTTCCTTCTGGCATTTTAGCAGGTGGCATTTCAGTGATCAATGAATCTCTGGCATCTGGGCTTCCCTGTATATTTTGCTAGTCTGCCAGTCCACTGATCTAGAATTACATTACTGTCACCATCATTTTTAGATGCCTATGAAAACCAGGTCTTCTGGCACATTTATTCATTTTGTAGAATAAGCATTATTCCAAACTCTCTTCTATCTTATTCTTAGGGAACAAAATAGGAAATTCTGTTCCAAAATGTTTTTCTTTTCCTATTTGATTCCACTTAAGACCCTCTCACTTATAGCATGTGTGGTACTCAAGACAGACTGGAATAGACACATCAAAGCAAAAACCTAAAGATGTCAGACACTCAATAAATGTCACTGAATGATTAGAGATGCCAAATGTACCTGGGGAAAGGTGACCTCTGGATATTGCAAACCATTTCCATCCTGCACACTGATACTTGGTGTATACCTTTGGCTTCTTTCTTGCTTGAAACATGTTGTCATGTCTACCACCTCATCTGATCTTCACAGTATTCTTTTGAGTTTGGCAGGAAAGCCACTCATTCAATGTTTATTATCTCTTATGTGCCAGGCACTGTTCTTGGCACTAGGAACACAGAGAGAAACAAATTAGATGCTCCTATTTTAAGGGAGGGGGTTTATATTCTAGACATTATCACTGCCAATCTGCAAATGTGGAAACAGCAGTGCCAAGAATGAAAGGTCCAAGGAAGCAGCTGCAGGGATATAACTAGTAATCAAGTTTTTTGGGTCCAGTTTGTGGTTCACAGGTTCTCATAATCCTCTTTGAATTAGTACTAATTGCTGCAAAGAATAACAGTCACAAGCCTTGGGCAGAAATATTCAGTTTGTTTATCTGAAAGGAAACCTTCAGATTGTGCTTAACAATGTGCACTTTTAAAGGCTCTTTTCAAAGATTTTAAATGATTCATTTTACTGGAGAGAAATACTTTTCTTATTTGTATTTGGTTTAATGCACAAACTAGTCTCAACTGGTTGAAAGCAGAAAGAAAATTATTTTGCACCAAGTCTGCTTCATAAATCTCTATATATCGTCCTTCCTTTCTGGTTGCTTTCTGGTATTGCAGAGATCAGTCTGGTTTAACATAATCCCTCATTCAGTTAAAAATTTCTCTCTTTCGTTCAGCTGAAGCTTGGACTCAACGCCCCCTTGTGAACAGGGGTGCCATCAACTTCTTTACCCCCTACCCTTGGCTCTTCTGGGCTTTTTACTCATTAACAGAGCTGCCTCCGGATCCCTCAGGTGGAGTAGAGAAACAAAGAAGCAAAAATCCAATAGCTATCACTTGACTGATAGATGAATAACCTAATATCAGATTTTGATGTCCGAATGCTGCTTTTCCTCTTCTAGAATGCTTTCGGGATTTTTAGATTGCTGTTGGTGGGGTTTTTCCAGCTATAATTCTCTGACATAAGTTGTCTTCCCTGGCTTATGCATCTGTGCTTTTCCTCGGGCCCATCTTGCAATAATTTATCCCACATCACTTTCTTAGTATACCTCACCTCTAAACTCTTGGGTGGGGTCCACTTCAAGATGACTTAAACCTGGCTCTCTTCTGTAGAGTCTACATCAGGCTCATGGGGAAAGCACATCCTTGCCTGGCATTCACTGGAAGGTGAGGCCATCCCAGAAGCAGAGCTCCCGGCTTAGTACCACATAAGGGCATCTACCACATGTGCTTAGTACCCACATACCAGACAGTGCAGTGCCACACCATTAGGAGCTCCATCTCCAATTCTTCTCCTGTGTACAACAGGACCCAGAATGACGCTCGCTTGTAGTCCATTGTATCATTCTACTCAATAAGTACTGAATGACTCATTTTCACATTATCAAAGATTAGCACTTAACTATGCCTAGTAGGTGATATTACTATGAGTCATTTTTGATAATATTCTAACACCAAGTGACATCCCTTTCGATTTCCTACCATAACTCTGCCTATGCCCTTCTTCTACTTTATGTAATGAAGTAGTTGTGGAAGCTAGGACTTAACACAGTGTGCACCATTTGTCCTTTAAAGAAGCTTTAGAGCAACGACTACATGTATTCTGAGACTGATTCTATGTATAACTACTAAAATGGACCTAGATAAGACAGTTCATGTGATTTGCAAAGCCAGTCATCATGGAAGATATGGACTGCAATGGCCATGCCGGGCATGAAGTAATTTACATGTATTTCAAAATACTTTAGAGATGCAAAGGACATATCTGAGTTAGGCAGCACTCACTAGTCTTCACTGGGTCTAACCCCAGAGTGTACTGAGTTTTTTCTAGTATTTGGATCTATCCTTGTTTTTTAGAAATGCACAATGTCTTCATACAAACAACCTGTACCATCTCTGATAACTCTAGATTGAACTAGACATTCCTGAACTTTACTATTAGCCCCACATTACTTTCAGTTCATCTAGTAAATTTACAGTATTTCTGCTTTTTAAAATTTTTGTGATTACCATTCATTAGTTGGCCAAACCATCTATCCATTATTCACCAGTTTAAGTGGAACATCACTGACACTGACCTTTAGTGAGTATCCTAAGGGCACATTCCAGGATTTCATTAGATACTAATTCTGTCATTTCAAACAATGGATAGCACAAAAGTAATACTGACGCTGATTCATAGAACACTTACGTGAATTCTTGATCAACTCTCAATCTGTTAAATATATATATATTTATGTATGTATATATAAATACATAAATATATATGTATATATTTACACTGCTACAAAAACCTTCAGTTCGCTCTGGAGTTTCACTTGGAGTTATGTTCTAAGGCACAGATGAACCCAGGTATCAGTTTGCTGGTTATAATCTTATAGGAGGTATTCTGTTGGGGCTAGGTTCGATCCCTGAGTCAGGAAGATCCCCTGGAGAAGGAAATGGCAACCCACTCTGGTACTCTTGTCTGGAAAATGTCATGGACCGGAGCCTGGTGGGCTCCAGTCCCTGGGGCCACAGAGTCCAACACAACTGAGTGACTTCACTTTCACTTTAAATCCTTAGAACAAATCCCACAGGAAAACAAAAACCAATATATTTTGTTTAACTACTATGGTTTTAGAATTGTTTTAGTTCACTCTGATAATCTCAGGTGATGTACGTAGCGTTGTTGGAATCTGCTGGGAAATAACATTATCATCAGACTCATTGGTTTTGACACAGTCAGGCCCATGGGACTGTTTCTGATTAAAGGTGGTGAACAAGGTCAACAGTCAGTGAAAACAGGAAGTACAACCCTCACTGTGTGTTTCCAGAGCTGAAGAGACTATCAGATAGAGCTTGGTGCATTACAACAGATTAATTCAGGTATGATTTAAAATTTTTCATTCTTTGAGTATGAATGATAATATGAATAAAGGTATTCTGTCACAACCCCCTGCTGATCATCCCAGATGTTTCACCTCATATCAGTCCTCTGCATCTTCTAAATTCTTATGGTACTTGCTTCTACTACACATTTTAGCAATTTAATGATATCTATTATTATCTCACACACAGACTCTGCTTATGGGCAGAGGAATATGTCTCATACATTTTCTGTATTTTTCCTGGTGCCTAGTTTCATGTTAGACAACTAGAAGGCATCTAATAAATACTTGCTTATAAGTAGCATGTACAATACCAAACATTCTTGGGAAGAAGAAACTAGATTTAAATATTGTCTCTTGCAGGCAAAGACTAAGCACTAACATCAAGTAGGTGCTGCATGCTTTAAACAATTTTCCCAATTTTTTTGTGTGATCATATTTGAAAGCACAGTAGCTCCTAATACATTATATTCTGGGTCTTATTTAGTTCTTTATTTGATAAGATTATAGACCTCCTTTTTATTTAGACATATTGCCCTGAGCTGTGGTTAAGCTTTTTTATTTTTCATTCTATTATTCTTAAACCAGAGTCCACTGAGTCACTTTCCTAATGATTTTTTTTTTCCTGGAGAAGTAGGAAACCTGTTTAACCATAGAATCATCTCATTCCTGCAGTAGGACACTGACAGGAGAAACCACAGCACCCAGGGGCTGGGTGGCATCTGCCACTCACCAACAGCAAACACATGATGCTCGCCAATTAACAGCCACCATGGCAACTGCACTTTTCAATCAAAAAACCTGCATCTCCAAGCTCAGATGGGCAGAAGAGAGAAGAGGAAGAGGAGGAAGAAAAAGTGGGAAAGTGAAGGCACAGCCTTGTTTATGAGAGAAAGTCAGGAACCACTACCAAGGACAAATTCCATTCTACAGCTCACTTTGAGGTCACTGGGTTCTATGGAAGTTCTGCACTATCACTTAAGGCAATGGAAAATTGGTTTTCTCTGGCACTGAGGTGACTAGCTTCTCCTCTGCTAAGTTCTCTTTAACCACCATAGAAAAGACATTTGTTCTTCTTTCTCATCATTCTTTCCCTTCACTTGAGCCTTACATCTCTACCTCTTATTGCCTTCAAGGTTTTAAGAAAAACCTTAGACTTTGCATCCAGTTGTTTTCCTTTTAAGTCACGGCTTCCATACCTACACTGAAGGAGAGAAAGTAAAAGAAAGGAGGAGTAGTCAGACAGCTAATTCACAGATTTCTAGAGATCTGAACTTTCCAGAAGCACTTGAAAAGCACAGGGCCTCAGAGCTGTGTGCCACTTACGGCATCAATGGCATGATGGAGACAAATGTGATTCCTGAAAATGTCTTCAATCAAAACAGCATAATGGCCACAAGGTGGAGGTCCAAAATGGAAATAAATCATACACAAATTCTAAGTGAATACTAAACTATTACCCAAATCTGCCATTTTGAGGAGCTAAAAACTCTTCTGCTAAACGGCAAAACACATGGACTTTTGTAACCACAATAAATAAATACCATCAAAAGAGCGTCAGAAGCTGCTACTGCAATATACTTATCATGCCATGAAATTCATATCTTACACTTATTAGACCAAGGTCTGCACAATGTTCATTAGAGCACTGAATCACGACTGCAGTAGGAAAACTGTCATTTTGCCAGAGAATTTAGTATTTGTTTGAGCAGTTAATACTTTGAATAATCATGACCATGAATTTTTGTGATTTATTGGGCCTAACGGGTTAAATAAAATCATGTAGCTATTCACCATTAGATTAACTAATAATGGTCAGACTAACCATTATTCTTGACGCCATCCTTCAATGGTGGGCCAATGAGTTCTAGAAATTTCAAGGAAAATCCTAAATAACACTATTTTCCTTTAATAACTAAAAAGAGCACAGACGCTGACTTTGCAGTTGACTGACTATGTAAGTCTGGTCACATGATGTAACCACTCTCAGATGCAGTTTCTAATCTGTATGGGGGGTGCAGTGGGAGTGTAAAATATATCTCATTGGGTTGCTACAAAATTAAGATAATTCATGTGAGACATGTAATTGTTCGAACACTCAGGAAGTGTGGATTTCCTTCTCACTTGAAAATGTATATTACCTTGAAAAATGTCTGCTAAAAATTAAAACAGCAGTTTGGGCCATGCATTAAGGGAATATACCTCACACTCCTCACACCTGTGGCTGCCAAGATTGTTAATACAATATTTGTAAAAGCCTGGTGAGAGATGAAAGCATATTTGAATGAATCCATAGCACCGTTAACTTCCTAGTGGCATTAAAATGAGTTTCTGATTCCAACAGTGTTTACAGTGGGCATTACCCAAAGTTCCGAAGAGTATGCATTCATTCAAATGTAATAAATCTTTAACATAACTTATCTTTTTAAGATTCCACAGTTCATATAAATGGCTTTTACTGAGAAAGCCCACTTTGCTTTTCTGCATGGACATCTATGATTTGGCATCTTTAATTTACTGTGGTTCTTATAAAAAGCACTGAACCAAGAAGAGGACACATGGTTAATTATGTGTCACTTGAAGAGAAATGTAACACACACGGAACAAAAATGATTTCCATAAAGGAAACACTATAATCTAATTGGTTCCTTGGACCTTAGAAATTAGAGCTAATTAGCAAAAAGAAACGTTTGCATCTCAGAACGCTCATGTTGCCTGGCCAGAATTACATGGTCAGTCAACTGGCAAGTCAAAATTTAAGCTTAAATCTTCTAGATTCAAAGTTAATATTCAATATATTTGCTGTTCTCTCAAGATGTAACAAGAAGAAAACTAGAGGTGTTCTGGGTTTTCATGGAAATTGCTAGAAGTTAATGACCCAAGACTGGACAAAAAGAAATTGTCTTCACTGTTTGCATTATCTATAAGAAAAGCAAGGCTGTTCTTTGAAAACTTGAATCTTTCTCTTTTTCTTCAGTTCCTTTATTTAGTAATAGGGTTTTATAATTTAACCTGTATAAAGTGGTATTGTGAAATTAATCTGTAGAGCCAACTTGGAAACATTCATGTTAATAAAGATACCTAAAAACATGTACAACAGAAATATTCATGTTTCAAAACAGATATCGGGAGTATATAATTAAGCACTACAGTGAACAAGATTACCTTCAATAAAAACTTCACTTGTTCTAATTTTTAATTAGTGCTACCAGTTCCTAAAGTCAGCGAGTTACATGTAGTGCAAAACCTGTTATGCAGATAAAGATAAGATTTTAAAATCATATTACAAAATGAAAAATCAATGTAAGCATAATGCTCAGGCATCAAAAGTAAGTTTTTCTCATTCCTCTTTCATAGAAATTGCCCTCTAACCTGAATGGTGCCTTATTTCCATTAACAATTACTGATTAGACAAGAAGAGGTTGGCTATATCTTTCCCATTCTATCAGATCATTAATACAGAGAGACTCTTTTTTTTTCTCAAAAGAAACATAAGACGTAACACCATTTTAATTTTTAATAACTCTTCCTTTTCTGTCTCTTTTGAAAACATTTCCCAAGATTAAACTAACTTGTCATTATGCTTGGAATGTCTACAGCACAGTTAAAGAAATACAGCAGATTGATGACTGAGACATTCCTATTATAAGTTTTAAACCCGAATGCTCTTTAATCATTCTGAGAACTCCCTGCTGGATGTGTGCTGCAGTAAATACCTGAACAAAAATGATTTTGGTAATGTGCAGAGAAATAAACTGAAGACCTAAAAGAAACACGCTGACCTTTTTAAAAAAGGTCTACAGAAGAGACTCACAGCTTTCAACGTTTCTGAGTGTCAGCCACAAAAGAAACACATCTCACATTTAGATCCAATACACACATACGTCAATATTAAATCATCAAAGAATACTTCCCTTAACTATTGAAGTGCTGTTCTTGTTAAGGAGAAACAGTACTATGTTAAATGCAACAATAAGAGTAAATAAACTGAATATGATTCTTCAGTTTAATCAACTACAAAAACGAAATTAGAAAGAATGAGTCATCAGGAAAAAAACCAACAACTTCAGCTGTCCTAAGAAAGCAAAAATATATTAAAACAAAACAGAATAATACTACAGAAAGTTGATGTGGACAAGACAAAGCAAAGTCCTAATAAAACAGCAACTTACATATAAATGGCATAAAACGAAATAAAAAAAAAAAAAAAATCCAGTGATATAGACAACCTCAAATAGCTTTGCAGCCATTGCTAGTTTAGCCAGAAGACATATATGAAATTCTGTCCAATCAGAATGCACAACCTATTAAAACACATAAAGCTGATAGTATTCTCCAATTTTTTTTTCCATTTTCATCTATTCCTTCTCTCTCTCTCTGTCACTCCAGCTCTCTCACACTCATTCCATCTGTAAGGTTTATTGTGGCAAAATCTACATACAGAAAAGAAGACAAATCATAACTGTACACTCAGTGTCCAAAAAATGACCAAATAGTGTAACCAGTCTTGCAAACAAGAAATAGAATATTACCAAGAATCCAAGAAGCCCTTTTCTTGTCCATTTCTAGATGTTACCCTTCTGTGAGGAATATTCTGATTTCTCATACAATAGATGAGTCATATAATATGTACTTTTTTGTATGATGTGTTTTGCTCAATATTATGCTGGGAGACCCATCCAGCTTGTAGCGTTCTCATTTTTTCCTTTCATTTTCTTCTCATATTTGAAAAGTACTTCAATATACCACAATATATTAATGAGCATTTGAGTTCTTTATAGCAATTTTCAGATCCAATGTTACACAAAATATACATGCCTTTTGGTGAGGAGATGTACACATTCTCTTGGCTATATACTAGGAATGTTATTGCTGGGTTATGAGGGACACCTCTAATGGCAGAAAGCAAGAAAGAAAGAAGAAAGAAAGTGAAGTTGCTCAGTCGTGTCCGACTCTTTGCGACCCCCTGGACTATAGCCCACCAGGCTCCTCTGTCCATGGGATTCTCCAGGCAAGAATACTGGAGTGGGTTGCCATTTCCTTCTCCAGGGGATCTTCCCAACCCAGGGATTGAACCCAGGTCTCCTGCATTGCAGGCAGACGCTTTGTCCTCTGAGCCACCAAGAGGAACTAAAAAGCATCTTGATAAGGGTGAAAGATGAGAGTGAAAAGAATGGCTTAAAACTCAACATCCAAAAGATTAACATCATGACATCCAGTCCCATTACTTCATGGAAAAGAGACTGGGAAAAAGTCAAAGCAGTGAGAGATTTTATTTTCTTGGGCTCCAAAATCACTGTGAATGGTGACTACAGCCATGAAATGAAAAGACTCTTGCTCCTTGGGAGAGCTGAAATCTATGACAAACCTATGGAGCATATTAAAAACACAGACATCATTTTGCTGACAAAGGTCTATATAGTCAAAGCTATGGTTTTTCCAAAAGTCACATACAGATGTGAGAGTTGGACCATAAAGAAGGCTGAGTGCCAAAGAGTTGATGCTTTTGAACTGTGGTGTTGGAGAAGACTCTAGAGTTCCTTGGACAGCATGGAGATCAAACCAGTCAATCCTAAAGAATATCAACCCTAAATATTCACTAGAAGGACGGATGCTGAAGCTGCAACTCCAGTGCTGTGGCCGTCTGATATGAAGAGTTGACTCACTGGAAAACATCCTGATGCTGGGGAAGATGGAGGGCAGAAGAGGGAGACAGAGGATGAGGTGGTTGGATGGCATCACCAAGTCAACAGACATGAGTTTGAGCAAACTCCAAGAGAGAGCAAGGGACAGGGAAGCTTAGCATGCTGCAGTCCATAAGGTCACAAAGAGCTGGACAAGACTGAGCAACTGATCAACAGCAGCAACAAGGGATGATAAAATCATGGAGAAGGAAATGGCAACCCATTCCAGTACTCTTGCCTGGGAAATCTCATGGACAGAGGAGCCTGGCGGAATACAGTCCACAGGTTCACAAAGAGTCAGACACAACTTAGCGACTAAACAACGAGAGATGGTAAACTTAAGTAAATAATTCTAAACAATTTTCGAAAGTGCTTATACCCGTTCATATACTCTCACCGATGTATACGGGTTTCATTTGCTTCACAGCCTTGCCAACACTTAGTGTGGTTTTTCTTTTTATAGGAGTCATTTGGTAAGTATGCACGGTATTCTGTTGCAAATTAAATTTTTGTTTTGTTATCAATTTATTAATTGAACATATATTTAAAATATTGCTTACTTGGATTTTTTTTCTTTTTTTTTCTTTTTAAGACTTTTGCCCACTTCTATATTTGATTGTCTGTGTTTTGAGTATTAATTTGTAGAAATTCATCACATATTTTGCACATACATCCCTAACTAGTTAAAAGATATTGCAAATATATTTTGCAATTCTATGAGTAGGTTTTTTTTAACCATTTAGATACCATTTGATAAACAAAAACTTGTAGTTAAAATGTAATTTAGTTTATTTTACTTTTTTCTTTTTTTCTAAACAGTTAGTGCTTTTTATATGCTATTTAAGTAACCTCTGCCAATAACATGTCATGAAAAGTTTCCTCTATGCTTTCTTTTTAAAAGCCTTATTGTTTTGCCTTTGATATTTATTTCTAAAATCCATCTGGAGTCAATTCACCTCTTTTTTATAACTTAAATTTTCTGAAGTTGGAGTATAGCTTTTAGTATTACCTTCAGTTGCAAAGTAAATACTGCATGGTACCACCAATATAAAATAAAAACATAGATGAAACCTAGACATGAATTTTTAAACTTCAGTATTCTTTGAACAATGTCATGCTGTACCATGTGAGACTGGAAATCAGGTGATCTGTAATCTACCACAGCTGTCAAATGGAAGCAGCTCAATTTCTGCATATCATTCTCATCAGCCAAATGTATACTTATTTAGGATCCAAAGTCCTTGCTAGATATTTTCTTCTAGTTCTAGTTCTTTCTTCCCTCTTGAATACTTTTATGCCATCCTGCTTAAAGGCAAAAAATTGCACCAGGTGCTCTTGGTGATTATTTTCAAATATTTAAATTATACTCATGCTTAACAAAAAAGATTTCCCCTATACCATCATTTCTTACTCAACAGCTATTTTATTTCCCAATGTTTCCTTGTATTCTTTTTCTTTCTTTCTTTTATAGTCATTCCCCTTGGTATCCACAGCAATTGGCGCCAGGTCCTCATCAGATCAGAAAATCAAAGTGTGCTCAAGTGTCTGAAATAAACTGGTGTAGTATTGATATTTGCATACAATCTATGTACATCCTCTTGTATATTTAAATCATCTCTAGATTACCTACAATACTTAATACAATGTAAATACTATTCTAATTACAATATAAATGCTATGTAAATGATTGCCTCTGTACCAAATTCAAGTTTTACTTTTTGGCAGTTTTCACAAATTTTTCCCCAAATATTTTTGACCTGAGCCTGGCTGAAACTGTGGATGTGAAATGTGCAAATACAATGGGCTGATCATACTTAACCAAACATGTTTACATACTTCATCTATTCAACAATAATTTTTAAATACAGGCATAACTTGTCTTATTGTATTTTGTTCTGTGCATTTTACAAACTGAAAATGATTCACTTTATGCTGTATTTATAAATTTGTATGACTCAAAGATTATCTGGTAAGAGCTCATCTTGCCTTTCACATGAACTTTTAAATTATTCCCTTATAAGGAATAACAACACCTTAGCTTCTGACCCCTTCTGACCCAAAAGTAATATCCCAAGAAGTTGGGCTTATTATAATTTAAAAAATAATTGCTTAATAATAGAATTTGGAAAATAATTATTGCACTGTGATAGTTAACATTAACAACTCTCAGAAACTCAACATTCTCTAAGGATTCCAATGTATGTAATAAATTGGCTATATTTCAGATCAGTAAAAGAATTATTAAAATATAATCCTTTTATGTGATAATAATTATTTAGTATTACTGAATACGATAAAATATCTGCCCTGATGTAGTTGAAAGGTACTTTATAACTTACAGATATTTTCATATTTGCATTTGAAAGTTGGTTGCACCCATAATACATCTCAAGAGTTCTTACTCTATAAAAATTATTATAGTGGTAGAATGCTTACTTATCATGGTCAAAGGGACACATTCATGAAATGTCGTCACTCAAAGGAATCCTTTCTAAGGAGAGGGCCAAATGTACCTTTAGTAACAGTTGGCACAAAATTAATAAAAGAATGACTTATTGACATTCAGGATGATTTACATGTGCTTGTAACAGCAAAAATGAGTTTATAAATTACCTGTGCATGTAACACACACGGTTTGAAATCTGCTTTTTACCTGCCACAATCCATTGGAAATAAAAGGACAGCAATTAAACAAGCATCCTAATTATCATAAACTCTGAGGAATACATGAACTGTCAGGAGGCATTCATTTATTTTCAGGCCAGGATGTGCTTTATTTCAGTTCAGTCGCTCAGTCATGTCCGACTCTTTGCAACTCCATGAATTGCAGCACGCCAGGCCTCCCTGTCCATCGCCAACTCCTGTCACCACAGCATTTTGGTAAGACATTCCTGGTTAATGGAGAGGTCTTTGAGCAAACTGCACTGAGTGAACAATGAGTATGCCACCCAACATCAATTCTCACTGCAAAAAGAGGACTTCCATTACAGTGAACAGGTTGATGAAGAATGTAATGCATTTTCACAATTTCAAAATTAGTCAAGATCGGCATATTGGCCAAAAGCATCCAGACAAAAAACACAGGGCAAACAAGTTGTATTGAACAGAGAAGAAACAAAACAATAAAACCAAACAACCTCCTGCTGCTGCTGCCAAGTCGCTCCAGTCATGTCCAACTCTGTGCGACCCCATAGACAGCAGCCCACCAGGCTCCCCCATCCCTGGGATTCTCCAGGCAAGAACACTGGAGTGGGCTGCCATTTCCTTCTCCGATGCATGAAAGTGAAAAGTGAAAGTGAAGTCGCTCAGTCGTGTCCGACTCCTAGCGACCCCATGGACTGCAGCCCACCAGGCTCCTCCGTCCATTGCAGTTTCCAGGCAAGAGTACTGGGGTGGGGTGCCATTGCCTTCCCCGAACAACCTACTAATTAACTGAAATTTCTCCAATTTAATAGTTGAACAATCGCTAATCTCAAAGTCAGGTTTCCCAGGTGGAGCTAGTTGTCAAGAACCCGCCTGCCAATGCAGGAGATAAGAGACATGGGTTATATCCCTGGGTCAGGAAGAACCCCTGGAGGAGGGCATGGCAACCCACTCCAGTGTTCTTGCCTGGAGAATCCCATCGACAGAGAAGCCTAGCAGGCCACAGTCCATATGGTCGAAAAGAGGCAGACACGACTGAAGTGACTTAGCATAGCACAGCACAGTCTCAAAGGAATCTGTATTTTCTCAGCTCTGACAAAGTACTTCTTTATATTATCCTCACACCTTCTATTTCTATCCATCTCTCCTTACCTCTTGGGACGAAGCAGAAAATTTTAAAAATCTAATCACTTTTCATGAATAAAAGTTAACCTTTACATTTATACAAACAAACAAACAAAAACCTCATGTTCTCTCTTTCCAAGGTAATGGTCCACTCTTCTCCACCAACCTGGTTTCTAATTCTCTTTACTATACACTGAGCTGTCTCCCTCATCAACATGTTCAGTTTGTTCATAACTGTGTGCAGGATTCTAGCCTGGTCATTCCAGCATAGGTGTGGTGAGGTGTCTATTCCCTGGTCCCAGTCACTCTTCCTACACTCATCATCAGAAGTTCACTGGCCACATCATAATACTGATCACATAACTCTCTGGCCTGACTCAACCAAAGCCATATCTGTGCAAACCAGTATCTGAGTCTTCTAAAAATTTTTTTTCCTATTTAACCAAATCTCACTCATTACTTACAGGCAAATGCAATGGGTGGGAGGTCTTGCCATTATTCCATATTGGGCTTATTAGAAAAAAATTTAGTTTAAATTATACCATTAGAACTGCACTGCTGAGTGCTTCCCAATACCTTTCAATCATCTTCCAAAATCTCATGCCATGGAAATGTGACTAACTCTGGGACTTCAGAAATCCAACTTAATGAACCCAACTCAAATACCATGAAAATACCAAGAAATTGGGCTTATGTCTGCTACCTATTCTGTTTTTTTCCCCTGTTCCTGAACTGCCAAGTCAAATATCATGAAAACTTTTAACAGTTCACAAGGGTCTGGTCACTTTCAGCAGCACAATGACTGAGTCCTGCCACTAGAGTCTTGATCCATAATTCAAGCTTTGCGTTCTTGAAGCCATATTGACACAACAGAAATGATAAAGGAACAACACTATCCCCTCACAGGTTTTACTTATGAGCTTTCATTTAATTAAAATATATTAGCTACTAAGAAAGCATCTAGTAGGTCCAGTTACACATTCCTTCAGATAGTGGATTTTCAGAATATGTAATGCTTATCAATGACTTTGCTTACATGCATATTTCCAGGTTCCACCTGGTTTGTTTTTTGACATTTTATTTTGAAAGTAGGCTATTGTTCAGTTGCCAGGTTGTGTCCGACTTTCTGCCCCCCCCCTCCCCAAACTGCAACACACCATGCTTTCCTGTCCTTCACTATCTCCCAGAGTTTGCTCAAACTCATGTGCGTTGAGTCGGTGATGCCATCCAACCATCTCATCCTCTGTAGCCCCCTTCTCCTCTTGCCCTCAGTCTTTCCCAGTATCAGGGTCTTTTCCAATGAGTCAGCTCTTTGCATGAGTTAGCTAAAGTATTGGAGCTTCAGCTTCACATTCAGTCCTTCCAACGAACACCCAGGATTTCCTTTAGGATTGGCTGGCTTGATTTCCTTGCTCTCCATGGGGATTCTCAAGGTCTGCTCCAGTACCACAATCAATATAAATTATAAAACTTCTGAATTATTTAGGTTAATATTTCATCATTCATAAATGTGGTAATCAAGCATAGTTCATAATTTTTTCTAGAAATTAAAATTATATAGTGAAAAAATTAATTAGTAGATATTTTAACAATTCCTTCCATTTAGCTCTCCTAATAAAAGTGTTTCTATTTTCATCATGTAATTAAACTCTGAGCCACTTCTTACTCAAATATATGCTGTCTGAATTTCTTAAAAGCCAGTCCAGTTTCAGCTTTGACAGAGAACCTTCAGATTCTTAATTAGTGACAATCTCAAATCATTTATTGGTAACAACTCATTTATTTACACTGAAATTCTTGCTTTTTATGAGATTTTATTCCAGTTGCAGAATTCAAGCCTAAAGTTCACAGAGTTTTAAAAAAATCATTCAAACTTTTTAGTCAATGCTGTGTTCAATTAACCTGTGCCTCCCATGGACGGAGGAGCCTGGTGGGCTGCAGTCCATGGAGTCGAGAAGAGTTGGACACGACTGAGCGACTTCACTTTCACTTTTCACTTTCATGCATTGGAGAAGGAAATGGCAACCCACTCCAGTGTTCTTGCCTGGAGAATCCCAGGGACAGGGGAGCCTGGTGGGCTGCCATCAATGGGGTCGCACAGAGTCGGACACGACTGAAGCAGCAGTAGCAGCAGCAACAGGGTTTGAAGACATGCCTTTTCCTTTCTCAGTTTTAGTTAAGGTGTGAAGGCCATAGGTGATGTTGGCCAAGGAGAATTTTGAGAGTAGTAAGCACTCCATGCCAGCTAAAATTAGGGAGGAGGATTTTTTTTTGAAGAGAATAGGTCTGGGAGTCCTTGCCCTGAGGCAGAAGGGACAAGGAGAGGCCACACTCTAACTCCAAGCAAAAGTAATCAAAAATTCTAAGAGAGCACTCAGAGAAATTGATGTGTATCCCCTGCAGTTGTGGACACAGTGGATTGGTGAAAAGATACTTCTCAAAAGGATCTTGCCAAAGAAGACAGCCTGCCAAGACAAGAGGGCCCTGATTATCAAAGTCTGTGGATGCCACAGTGGAGACAAGCTGGGAGCTCAGGAGAAGCTGGGCCAAGAAGCGGCGATGCCCACCTCACGGGAGCTGCAGAGAGAAAACCCACTACAAAATTATTCACAGAATTTACAGAAGTCCCCATGAGAGAGCCAGTTTCAAACACTGGTTAAGCTCAGAAAACACATAAACATCCCTCCCTTGTTTTCTTCAAACTCTAGTTGTTGATTAATTGAAATTATCAAACTGAAGATTAATCAAATTGATACCATCCTGCTGAGAACAGAGGAGCAAGAAAGGATGGCAGACTAATCTTACATAAAGTTTAAAAATATTAAATACTAGCTGGGACCAAGTAGTTGTAATTATTTAATCAAGATTATTTTGGTAATTTAAAGTGACTTTCAAGTTCAGCCAGGACTGTTTCAGTGGCAAGAACATAAAGTCACTCACCTAGCAGATTTAAAGAAAGAATGGAAGACAAAAAACATTGATGATATCTAAATATATCCTATGAGATCTGCCTACTCTAACTGATTACATATATGTGCTTGAAAAAAGGGAACTAAAAAACTAGACAGAAGCAAAATAAAATTTCACCCTGTATTAATCACTAGCAAGTCTGCTAGAAATTCCAATTATTGAAATTCCTATTTAATTCAGTTCTGTGAAATTTAGGTTGTAGTCTCTATTTCCTATCTGTGACAATGATCTTTTTGGATAGATTTCTTACAAAAAGCCAGGTATTCTAGTTGGCTCTTCATCCAGTTAAGCTATTGAAAATGTGTATCCTGTTCGGTTCAAGATGGCCAAATTGCTACAGAATTTTTTCCCTCTAACCCTTTCCAAATCCCACTAAATTGATATAAAAGGTGTACAAGGAAGAGTATAAACTTGCATTAGTGATTGAAAGAGAACTGAGAGGGAGATCTTCAGTGAATGAGCTTATAACAACTTTCTGAAAATTATGTATCTCTAGGGTGTATTCAGGGTTCAGGAACCCACAGCTGTCCCCCATCTTATGCCACTGAAAAATCCTAGAAACTTACTGCATTTCTTTATACCAACAGTGAAATATCAGAAAGTTAAAAAAAAAAACCTCTTAAAATCATATCGAAATAAGTAAAAAAAAAAAGCATTTAGGAATAAACATGATCAAGGTGAAAGACTTATTTGCTAAGAACTACAAACATTGATAAAAGAAATTAAAGAAAATGGAAAGAAATGGAAAAATATCCCATTCTCTTGGACTGGAAGAATGAATTTTGTTTAATGGGCATACTACCCAAAGCAATCTACAGATCTAACATTATCCCTATCAAATTACCTATGACATTTTTTACAGAACTGGAACAAACAATCTTAAGCTTTATATGGAACCATGAAAGACCCAGAATTGCCAAAGCAATCCTGAGGAAAAGGAACAAAGCAGGTGATATAACTAACCCTCTCAGAGTTCAGATAATACTACAAAGCTACAGTAATCAAAACATCAAACAGCATGATATTGGCACAAACATAGACACATGGATCAATGGAACAGAATAGAGAGCCAGGATAAACTCCCACACTGCGGTCAATTGATCTTCAACAATGGAGACAAGAATATACAATGGAGAAAAGACAGTTTCTTCAGCAAGTGGTGCTGGTAAAGCTGGACAGCTGCATGTAAATCAATGAAGCTACAACACTCCCTTATACCACACAGAAAAGTAAATTCAAAAATGGCTTAAAGATTTAAACATAAGACATGAAACCACAAAACTCCTAGAAGAAAAACATAAAACAAAATATTTTATGATATAAACAATATCAATGTTTTCTAAGGCTAGTGTCCCCAAAGCAAAAATAGACAAATGGGATCTAATCCAAATTAAAACTTTTGCACAGCAAAGGAAACCATCAACAAAATAAAAACACCACCTACTACAGACTGGTAGAAAATATTTACAAACCATGTGACCAACAAGGGCTTAATTTCCAAAATACAGAAATAGCTCATACATATCAATAACAAAAAACAAAACCCAATAAAAAACAGGCAGAAGACCTAAACAAACATTTCTCCAAAGACATACAGATGGCCAATAGGTACATGAAAAGATGCTCATCATTACTATTAGAGAAATGCAAATCAAAGGGATCACCTCACGCTGGTAGGAATAACCATCATCAGAGAGTTTAAGTTTGTTACTTAATAAACACTGGAGAAAATGTGGATAAAAGGGAACCCTCCTACACTGTTGGTGACAATGGAAATTGGTACAGCCACTTATTTCCTAAAAAACCTAGAGTAGTTACATGATCCAACAATCTCACTCCCTAGCAAATTCAGGGAAAACCATATTTTGAAAAGATACATGAACCACACGTGTAGTGAAGGGCCATTTGCCAAGATATGGAAGCAACCTAATTGGCCAATGACAGGTGAATGGATGAAGAAGATGTGGTACATATTTACACAAAGGAACACTACTCAGCCATAAAAAAGAATGACTTACTGCCATTTGCAGCAACACAGAAGGACTTAGAATTATCACAGTAAGTGAAGCAAGTCAGAAAGAAAAAGACGAAGACCATATGATATCACTTGCCTGTGGAATCTAAAATAGGACACAAATGAATTTATTTATAAAACAGAATCAGATTCACGGACATAGAAAGCAAACATGTTTATGAAAGGAGAAAAGGGTGGGGCAGGGATATATTAAGCAAGTTAGATAATACTAAAATGAGATGTTAAAATTTTTAAAGAAAATGCTTTTGTATTTGTAATTTTATGTCCAAGTTATTAATAAAGGTAACATAATAACACTTTCTGATATGAACTTACCTTTTACTTCTTTACTCTTCACTTCATAGTTCTAAGAAACTAACTTGAGTATGTGTATGTGTGTATACGTTATATATTGTTTTTCC
>SJYC01011938.1:0-17032 GCA_006408675.1 Madoqua kirkii | reverse complement strand
CCCCCCCCCTCCCCAAACTGCAACACACCATGCTTTCCTGTCCTTCACTATCTCCCAGAGTTTGCTCAAACTCATGTGCGTTGAGTCGGTGATGCCATCCAACCATCTCATCCTCTGTAGCCCCCTTCTCCTCTTGCCCTCAGTCTTTCCCAGTATCAGGGTCTTTTCCAATGAGTCAGCTCTTTGCATGAGTTAGCTAAAGTATTGGAGCTTCAGCTTCACATTCAGTCCTTCCAACGAACACCCAGGATTTCCTTTAGGATTGGCTGGCTTGATTTCCTTGCTCTCCATGGGGATTCTCAAGGTCTGCTCCAGTACCACAATCAATATAAATTATAAAACTTCTGAATTATTTAGGTTAATATTTCATCATTCATAAATGTGGTAATCAAGCATAGTTCATAATTTTTTCTAGAAATTAAAATTATATAGTGAAAAAATTAATTAGTAGATATTTTAACAATTCCTTCCATTTAGCTCTCCTAATAAAAGTGTTTATATTTTCATCATGTAATTAAACTCTGAGCCACTTCTTACTCAAATATATGCTGTCTGAATTTCTTAAAAGCCAGTCCAGTTTCAGCTTTGACAGAGAACCTTCAGATTCTTAATTAGTGACAATCTCAAATCATTTATTGGTAACAACTCATTTATTTACACTGAAATTCTTGCTTTTTATGAGATTTTATTCCAGTTGCAGAATTCAAGCCTAAAGTTCACAGAGTTTTAAAAAAATCATTCAAACTTTTTAGTCAATGCTGTGTTCAATTAACCTGTGCCTCCCATGGACGGAGGAGCCTGGTGGGCTGCAGTCCATGGAGTCGAGAAGAGTTGGACACGACTGAGCGACTTCACTTTCACTTTTCACTTTCATGCATTGGAGAAGGAAATGGCAACCCACTCCAGTGTTCTTGCCTGGAGAATCCCAGGGACAGGGGAGCCTGGTGGGCTGCCATCAATGGGGTCGCACAGAGTCGGACACGACTGAAGCAGCAGTAGCAGCAGCAACAGGGTTTGAAGACATGCCTTTTCCTTTCTCAGTTTTAGTTAAGGTGTGAAGGCCATAGGTGATGTTGGCCAAGGAGAATTTTGAGAGTAGTAAGCGCTCCATTTCAGCTAAAATTAGGGAGGAGGATTTTTTTTGAAGAGAATAGGTCTGGGAGTCCTTGCCCTGAGGCAGAAGGGACAAGGAGAGGCCACACTCTAACTCCAAGCAAAAGTAATCAAAAATTCTAAGAGAGCACTCAGAGAAATTGATGTGTATCCCCTGCAGTTGTGGACACAGTGGATTGGTGAAAAGATACTTCTCAAAAGGATCTTGCCAAAGAAGACAGCCTGCCAAGACAAGAGGGCCCTGATTATCAAAGTCTGTGGATGCCACAGTGGAGACAAGCTGGGAGCTCAGGAGAAGCTGGGCCAAGAAGCGGCGATGCCCACCTCACGGGAGCTGCAGAGAGAAAACCCACTACAAAATTATTCACGAATTTACAGAAGTCCCCATGAGAGAGCCAGTTTCAAACACTGGTTAAGCTCAGAAAACACATAAACATCCTTCCCTTGTTTTCTTCAAACTCTAGTTGTTGATTAATCGAAATTATCAAACTGAAGATTAATCAAATTGATACCATCCTGCTGAGAACAGAGGAGCAAGAAAGGATGGCAGACTAATCTTACATAAAGTTTAAAAATATTAAATACTAGCTGGGACCAAGTAGTTGTAATTATTTAATCAAGATTATTTTGGTAATTTAAAGTGACTTTCAAGTTCAGCCAGGACTGTTTCAGTGGCAAGAACATAAAGTCACTCACCTAGCAGATTTAAAGAAAGAATGGAAGACAAAAAACATTGATGATATCTAAATATATCCTATGAGATCTGCCTACTCTAACTGATTACATATATGTGCTTGAAAAAAGGGAACTAAAAAACTAGACAGAAGCAAAATAAAATTTCACCCTGTATTAATCACTAGCAAGTCTGCTAGAAGTTCCAATTATTGAAATTCCTATTTAATTCAGTTCTGTGAAATTTAGGTTGTAGTCTCTATTTCCTATCTGTGACAATGATCTTTTTGGATAGATTTCTTACAAAAAGCCAGGTATTCTAGTTGGCTCTTCATCCAGTTAAGCTATTGAAAATGTGTATCCTGTTCGGTTCAAGATGGCCAAATTGCTACAGAATTTTTTCCCTCTAACCCTTTCCAAATCCCACTAAATTGATATAAAAGGTGTACAAGGAAGAGTATAAATATGCATTAGTGATTGAAAGAGAACTGAGAGGGAGATCTTCAGTGAATGAGCTTATAACAACTTTCTGAAAATTATGTATCTCTAGGGTGTATTCAGGGTTCAGGAACCCACAGCTGTCCCCCATCTTATGCCACTGAAAAATCCTAGAAACTTACTGCATTTCTTTATACCAACAGTGAAATATCAGAAAGTTAAAAAAAAAAAAAACCTCTTAAAATCATATCAAAATAAGTAAAAAAAAAAAGCATTTAGGAATAAACATGATCAAGGTGAAAGACTTTTTTGCTAAGAACTACAAACATTGATAAAAGAAATTAAAGAAAATGGAAAGAAATGGAAAGATATCCCATTCTCTTGGACTGGAAGAATGAATTTTGTTTAATGGGCATACTACCCAAAGCAATCTACAGATCTAACATTATCCCTATCAAATTACCTATGACATTTTTTACAGAACTGGAACAAACAATCTTAAGCTTTATATGGAACCATGAAAGACCCAGAATTGCCAAAGCAATCCTGAGGAAAAGGAACAAAGCAGGTGATATAACTAACCCTCTCAGAGTTCAGATAATACTACAAAGCTACAGTAATCAAAACATCAAACAGCATGATATTGGCACAAACATAGACACATGGATCAACGGAACAGAATAGAGAGCCAGGATAAACTCCCACACTGCGGTCAATTGATCTTCAACAATGGAGACAAGAATATACAATGGAGAAAAGACAGTTTCTTCAGCAAGTGGTGCTGGTAAAGCTGGACAGCTGCATGTAAATCAATGAAGCTACAACACTCCCTTATACCACACAGAAAAGTAAATTCAAAAATGGCTTAAAGATTTAAACATAAGACATGAAACCACAAAACTCCTAGAGAAAAACATAAAACAAAATATTTTATGATATAAACAATATCAATGTTTTCTAAGGCTAGTGTCCCCAAAGCAAAAATAGACAAATGGGATCTAATCCAAATTAAAACTTTTGCACAGCAAAGGAAACCATCAACAAAATAAAAACACCACCTACTACAGACTGGTAGAAAATATTTACAAACCATGTGACCAACAAGGGCTTAATTTCCAAAATACAGAAATAGCTCATACATATCAATAACAAAAAACAAAACCCAATAAAAAACAGGCAGAAGACCTAAACAAACATTTCTCCAAAGACATACAGATGGCCAATAGGTACATGAAAAGATGCTCATCATTACTATTAGAGAAATGCAAATCAAAGGGATCACCTCACGCTGGTAGGAATAACCATCATCAGAGAGTTTAAGTTTGTTACTTAATAAACACTGGAGAAAATGTGGATAAAAGGGAACCCTCCTACACTGTTGGTGACAATGGAAATTGGTACAGCCACTTATTTCCTAAAAAACCTAGAGTAGTTACATGATCCAACAATCTCACTCCCTAGCAAATTCAGGGAAAACCATATTTTGAAAAGATACATGAACCACACGTGTAGTGAAGGGCCATTTGCCAAGATATGGAAGCAACCTAATTGGCCAATGACAGGTGAATGGATGAAGAAGATGTGGTACATATTTACACAAAGGAACACTACTCAGCCATAAAAAAGAATGACTTACTGCCATTTGCAGCAACACAGAAGGACTTAGAATTATCACAGTAAGTGAAGCAAGTCAGAAAGAAAAAGACGAAGACCATATGATATCACTTGCCTGTGGAATCTAAAATAGGACACAAATGAATTTATTTATAAAACAGAATCAGATTCACGGACATAGAAAGCAAACATGTTTATGAAAGGAGAAAAGGGTGGGGCAGGGATATATTAAGCAAGTTAGATAATACTAAAATGAGATGTTAAAATTTTTAAAGAAAATGCCTGTCTCTTATACACATCTCTTACCTCTTGGGAACAGCCATAAAAAAGAATGACTTACTGCCATTTGCAGCAACACAGAAGGACTTAGAATTATCACAGTAAGTGAAGCAAGTCAGAAAGAAAAAGACGAAGACCATATGATATCACTTGCCTGTGGAATCTAAAATAGGACACAAATGAATTTATTTATAAAACAGAATCAGATTCACGGACATAGAAAGCAAACATGTTTATGAAAGGAGAAAAGGGTGGGGCAGGGATATATTAAGCAAGTTAGATAATACTAAAATGAGATGTTAAAATTTTTAAAGAAAATGCTTTTGTATTTGTAATTTTATGTCCAAGTTATTAATAAAGGTAACATAATAACACTTTCTGATATGAACTTACCTTTTACTTCTTTACTCTTCACTTCATAGTTCTAAGAAACTAACTTGAGTATGTGTATGTGTGTATACGTTATATATTGTTTTTCCTAGCAAAGTGAGAGCTAAACAAGATACAAGAAGGTATAAAATTTCAGAAAGCAACGTCTCTAACACAGAAATACACCTAAAAGAAATCCCATAATGACAACTATGAAGTATGCCTAAAAAATCAAACAACTCATTGTAAAGCAGTAGATCAAGGACAATGGGAGAAATCTCACTGGGAGAAAAAAGAATTGCTTACATAATTGAAAAAATAAACAATTTTGAAGAATAAAGGAATATGTTTTTCCTATGAACCAGCAAAAAATAATGGCAATAAAACATGAAGGGAAAACTGAAAGCAAAACAATGAATATTAGAACATGAAACAAGTATATCATGATTTTAAACAGTTAAAAGAAAACTAGAATGAGAGAAAGAGAATGAGGATGCTCCATCTGGCCTTGATACTAGAAATATGGCACAGGTGTTACTACATTATTTATACTTTAGAGAAAAAAGAGCTGCTTAAATTTTGTTTTATCTAATTTAGTTCTATCCATGCTATAAATTAACACATATTCTGTCCTCTAAGAAACAGAAGACATTGGATATATTCTAAGAGACCCTTGTTGCTTGTTTTGAGGATGACCCTTCATGGTGTGCACGCAGGGGTAGGTGCTCAACTCAATTATTAGTTTGTGCTACTACTGCTGGCCCATGTGTTTCTAGAATTTCAGAGGGCTGTGGCTGACTGCACTCTGTAAAACTCCACTAATGAAGCCACCTGCATCATATTTACCTAATGCATCTCAATTAAATGAGAAGTCTGCCCTGTAATAACTATAAAAGTTTTTGCCAGACATGGTCATGGCAGTCTGCCACATTTACAGTAGCTCAAAATTATGGGGATCTATGAATGCTGACGATTGGAGTCAATCATGTTGTGGCATATGAAAGTCTGTGCTGTCAGATGCCACCTTGGTTTAGATATACTGGTGTCAGAACAGAGACCTCTGAGACAGAGTTCCAGCAAGGAAATGCAAAACCCACTATAGGACATAGGTTGTGGTGAATGAAAACTAAGTTTCCTTTGTTCTGTAGCTACACTCACTAGTATAAATCTTGATATACTAATAGTAAGCACCTAAGATATATTTGATGAATGAAGAGAAGACAGATAAATTAAATAAAACTAAGCCAATTCAAAAGCAGAGACATTACTTTGCCAGTCGTCATGTGTGGGTGTGAGAGTTGGATTGTGAAGAAAGCTGAACGCTGAAGAATTGACGCTTTTGAACTGTGGTGCTGGAGAAGACTCTTGGGAGTCCCTTGGGCTGCAAGGAGATCCAGCCAGTCCATTCTAAAGCAGATCAGTCCTGTGTGTTATTTGGAAGGACTGATGCTAAAGCTGAAACTCCAGTACTCTGGCCACCTGATGCAAAGAGTTGACTCTGATTCTGGGAGAGATTGGGGGCAGGAGGAGAAGGGGACAACAGAGGATGAGATGGCTGGATGGCATCACGGACTCGATGGATGTGAGTTTGAGTGAACTCCAGGAGTTGGTGATGGACAGGGAGGCCTGGCGTGCTGCAATTCATGGGGTTGCAAAGAGTCGGACATGACTCAGCGACTGAACTGAACTGAAGCAAATGATATTCTGACCAGTTAGTTTCATCAGACATAACCTTGGTGGACATTTCTCTCATGAATATCCTTAGTGGGTATCCCTCTCATGGCTTCCTTGGTGGCTCAGAGGTTAAAGCATCTACCTGGAATGCAAGAGATCTGGGTTCGATCCCTGGGTCGGGAAGATCCCCTGGAGAAGGAAATGGCAACCCACTCCAGTACTCTTGCCTGGAGAATCCCATGGAGTGAGGAGCCTGATAGGCTACAGTCCATGGGGTTGCAAAGAGTCGGACATGTCTGAGTGACTTCACTTTCACTTTCTCTCATGAATTATTAACAGCTTAAAATGCATAGTGAAGTTTATTTTTCATAACTCTTCAATGTAAAACAATTGCTTTGTTTTCCATTTTATCATCCCTTCAAATATAAGTAAAATTTATGCAGATTTATAACTGGAACATGTTAAATACTCAGTAAAGATTGGCTATTAACTATTATTTTTTAAGTAGCAGGCAATAATAGAGATAGAAAGCAACACAGAGGGAGAGAGAGAGAGAAGCATAGCTCTAGCAATAGAAGAAAGAAGGAAGGGAGATAGAAGAGACGAGAAAGGCAAAATAAATGTTTCTCTCATTAATCCAAGTTGCTCAGTCATGTCCGACTCTTTGCGACCCCATGGACTGTAGAGCCCACCAGGCTCCTCAGTCCAAGGAATATTCCAGGCAAGAGTACTGGAGTGGGTTTCCATTTCCTTCTCCAGGGTATCTTCTCAATCCAGGGATCGAACCCAGGTTTCCCACACTTCAGGCAGATACTTTACCATGGAAGCGACCAGGGAATCCCATTTCTCTCATTACCTAATGGAATTTGTAACTGCCAGGTCTGGACTACAAGTGAGGATCTAAGGCTTTTGGTCATTCCTTGGAACCTGATCCATTCAAGCTAATCCATTGGACTGACTCTGATTATATCCACAAAGACTGAACCATAAACTGTGTTCAAGTTACTAAATCAGTTCAGTTGCTCAGTTGTGTCCAACTCTTTGTGACCCCCCTGGACGGCAGCATGCCAGGCTTTCCTGTCCATCACCAACTCCCAGAGCTCATGTCCATAGAGTCGGTGATGCCATCCAACCATCTTATCCGTCATTTAGTAAGTAAAATACACTATTTCTAGCTATAAACTAGTGGATTACATTTCAAATACAGGTGCATATCAAAAGGTTCCCTGTCATTATTTTGTGTGAGCAATAAAGATTAATTGCTCCATAACACTCAAGGTATAAGAACTACCACACTACTTTGTGAGTCAAAGCTAGCACTGAAGCCTTTCAACCAACTGAATAAGAAGTGCAGTCTCAGAGTCTTTTGCCTTCTTTCTTAGACTGTAACAGAACGAGGACTACCCTCCCTTGAGAACGTATTTTGTTCATTGATACACCTTCTTTAACTGAGACAAAGATGTTCTCAGATGGAATGAAGGTAAATTCCATTCATCCATGGGACAGAAAAATCCAGAAATTGAGGACACAAGCTGAAGAACATAAAGGCATGCAGGAGAAAATAAATTTTCATTTTTTAGATGACAAATCTATAATATCAAGAAAAAACAAGACACCATTTCTGAATTATTCACTAGTGCAATATGGAACATTTACTAGAAAATGATCATTCCCCCTTCATTCTCTTCCATTCCCTTTCTGAACTGTCCATGAATATGTATGCATTGAAGGATGGTTATTACAATCAGGCAGCCAGTGAGAATAGGATGTTCTAAGATATTTTTAAGTATATAAATGACATTCCAATACACTGCCTTCTGAGTTAAGAGGAAATGTTTTTACCTCACCTCTTCAACTTGTTCAGTTCATTTCTGTTGCTCAGTCATGTCTGACTCTTTGCGACCCCATGAATCGCAGCATGCCAGGCCTCCCTGTCCATCACCAACTCCTGGGGTTCACTCAGACTCACGTCCATTGAGTCCGTGATGCCATCCAGCCATCTCATGCTCTGTTATCCCCTTCTCCTCCTGCCCCCAATCCTTCCCAGAATCAGAGTCTTTCCCAATGAGTCAACTCTTCGCATGAGGTGGCCAAAGTACTGGAGTTTCAGCTTTAGCATCATTCCTTCCAAAGAAATCCCAGGGCTGATCTCTTTCAGAATGGATTGGTTGGATCTCCTTGCAGTCCAAGGGATTCTCAAGAGTCTTCTCCAATGCCACAGTTCAAAAGCATCAATTCTTCGGCGCTCAGCTTTCTTCACAATCCAACTCTCACATCCATACATGACCACAGGAAAAACCATAGCCTTGACTAGACGGACCTACGTTGGCAAAGTAATGTCTCTGCTTTTGAATATGCTATCTAGGTTGCTCGTACCTTTTCTTCCAAGGAGTAGGCGTCTTTTAATTTCATGGCTGCAGTCACCATCTGCAGTGATTTTGGAGCCCAAAAAAAGAAAGTCTGACATTGTTTCCACTGTTTCCCCATCTATTTCCCATGAAGTGATGGGACCAGATGCCATGATCTTCGTTTTCTGAATGTTGAGCTTTAAGCCAACTTTTTCACTCTCCTCTTTCACTTTCATCAAGAGGCTTTTTAGTTCCTCTTCACTTTCTGCAATAAGGGTGGTGTCATCTGCATATCTGAGGTGATTGATATTTCTCCCAGCAATCTTGATTCCAGCTTGTGTTTCTTCTAGTCCAGCGTTTCTCATGATATACTCTGCATATAAGTTAAATAAGCAGGGTGACAATATATAGCCTTAATGTACTCCTTTTCCTGTTTGGAACCAGTCTGTTGTTCCATGTCCAGTTCTAACTGTTGCTTCCTGATCTGCGTACAGATTTCTCAAGAGGCAGGTCAGGTGGTCTGGTATCCCCATCTCTCTCAGAATTTTCCACAGTTTATTGTGATCCACACAGTCAAAGGCTTTCGCATAGTCAATACAGCAGAAATAGATGTTTTTCTGGAATTCTTGAGAGGTATTTAAAAAATTTGCTCCATATTTGTCCAGAAAACAGGCTCAGCATTTTAGATTCAACTTTGACCAGTTAGGTACAGTAAAAGGAAGGAGGGATGGAAGAAAGAAAAAAAGGATGAAGCGGTGGAGAGAAGGGAAGAATGAAGTAGAAAGACAAAGGGAAGATGAAAAGGAGGAAGTTTTAAAAGGGAGAAAAGAGAGGGTAGAAAAAGAGATGAGATAAGGAATGAAAAATCTTCTATCTAAATAAAATGTGATTAATAAACCAAAAATCAGATTTCACCTAGGTAAGGAAACAAATTCAAATCTTACTCTAAACAATATATTGCCCTTAAGTGAAAGTGAAGTAATTCAGTTGTGTCTAACTCTTTGCAACCCCCATGGCCTGTAGCCTACCAGGCTTCTCGGTCCATGGGATTTTCCAGACAAGAATACTGGAGGGGGTTACCATTTCCTTCTCCAGGAGATCTTCTCGACCCAGGGACTGAACCCGGTCTTCTGCACTGTAGGCAGACGCTTTATCGTCTGAGCCACCAGGGGGATCCAATTTCTTTCAGGAAGATGAATTTGAAGACCTGGTATATTCCTATTAATAACATAATTTTATTCAAACTTTACTCTAACTTTCTGCCATTAACCAATATAGCCAATATGAAGCCTCTTTATTTGACCAAACCTTAGAAAATCATTGGAGTAATAATCCTAAGGATGCTGCTGAGGCCTTTGTAGACTGCATTAAAACATGACATTTTAATGAAAACCTTCTGAGGGAATTCAAGATAAGTCATATTTTTTCTTCATACACACTAAATCATGTAATGATATCACCTCTGTTTCCACTACTTTTTAGAAAGGTCACACTCATACCTATGACCTTACTTGGGCATATTCTGGACCTCATGTAGACGCATGTTTTGCACATCTCAACAAGCTTACTCTTGTGTTCTTGAGCTTGGCCCAGAAAAATAGTGTGTCTTATTGCTAATAAAGTATCACTAAGGAAAAGTTCATTTATATTTCATGTTATCTAAAAATCACAAATATATATATATATATGATTTTATACATTGTAAGAGTTTCCTTATAAATTGTTCAAGTCAAAAAGTGTATATGAATATATATATATACTATTAAGTACACACAAATATATATGACTTTTTGCTTAAAAGGAAAAATTCTATCCAAAAGATCTCTTAGTCTGAAACAACTTATTTGCTTGAGAGTTCCAGGTAGTAAAAAGCTTTCCAAAGGCTCGCTCTACTCAGTAACCATTCCCAAGCAGTACATCAAAACAGGAAATGTTCTGCAGAATAAAATTACATAAGTGATATATTGGCTTTTAGCCTGATTAGTCTTCAGATGAAGAAACTTTTGGATTCATAATAATCAACTCTGTTACCATTCAACAGTTTTCCATGAGAAATTCAAATCAAATTATGCTAAATAGCAATTAGTTATAAACTTCAGAGGAATTATTTGGTTCTATTTCCAGTAAAAAGTCAAGTCTTTATAAAAGCCATTAATTAGTGTATCTTTTGTCTCAGCAGGGAAACTAAGAATGGAAGCCCTTGAACTCCATTTAACCTTCAAAAGGGTCCTGTAGGTCCAACTTGAAATACTCTGGAGGAGTGGGGGTGGGTGACACTGAAGAGAAAACATCCAGGAAAACCAAGATGAAAAGGGATTTCAATTCAGTTTTTTTGGATACTAGACAAAATAGTCCTGTCAACCTGTAAACTCCTCTGTTACCCAGTAAGACACACAGTGAATATTCATGACCTTTACTTCATGAATAACCTTTACTTCTCCAACTTCCACCCCCTTTACATAGAGTTATTTTCTGTATTTGTTTTTTTCAAGAAGTATAAAATTAACTATTTGGCCCATTTTTTGACTGGGTTGCTTATTTTTCTGCAATTGAGCTGCAGGAGTTGCTTGTATATTTTTGAGATTAATTCTTTGTCAGTTGTTTCATTTGCTATTATTTTCTCCCATTCTGAAGGCTGTCTTTTCACCTTGCTTATAGTCTCCTTTGTTGTGCAAAATCTTTTAAGTTTAATTAGGTCCCATTTATTTATTTTTGCTTTTATTTCCATTACTCTGGGAGGTGGGTCATAGAGGATCCTGGGCCAAAGAACTAAACAGACATTTCTCCAAAGAAAACAAATAGCTAACAAACATATGAAAAGGTGCTCAAAATCACTCGTTATCAGAGAAATGCAAATCAAAACCACAAAGAGGTATCATCTCATGCCAGTCAGAATGGCTGCTATCAAAAAGTCAACAAACAATAAATGCTGAAGAAGGTGTGGAGAAAAAGGAACCCTTTTACATTGTTGGTGGGAATGCAAACTAGTAAAGCCCCTGTGGAGAACAGTGTGGAGACTCCTTAAAAAAACTGGAAATAGAACTGCATATGACCCAGGAACTCCACTGCTGGGCATACACACTGAGGAAACCAGAATTGAAAGAGACATGTGTACCCCAGTGTTCATTGCAGCACTGTTTACAACAGGCAGGACATGGAAGCAACCTAGATGTCCATCAGCAGACGAAAGGATAAGAAAGCTGTGGTACATATACACAATGGAATATTACTCAGCCACTAAAAAGAATGGATTTGAATCAGTTCTAATGAGGTGGATGAAACTGGAGCCTATTATACAGAGTGAAGTAAGTCAGAAAGAAAAATACCAATAATTTATATATATATATATGGAATATATATATATATATGGAATTTAGAAAGACGGTAATGATAACCCTATATGTGAGACAGCAAAAGAGACACAGACATAAAGAATAGACTTTTGGACTCTGTGGGAGAAGGTGAGGGTGGGATGATTTGAGAGAACAGCATTGAAACATGTATATTATCATACATGAAAGAGATCGCCAGTCCAGGTTCGATGCATGAGACAGGATGCTCAGGTCTGTAGCAATGGGATGACCCTGAGGGATGGGATGGGTAAGGAGGTGGGAGGGAGGGTCAGGATGGGGAACACATGTATATCCATGGCTGATTCATGTTAATGTATGGCAAAAAACACCACAATATTTTAAAGTAATTAGCCTTCAATTAAAATTAAAAAAAAAAACATACACACAAAAAAGTGATATCTAAAAAAATAATAAAATAATAAAATTAAAAAGTATAAAATTAATATTCAAGGAATCATCAGTTCTCTGCCAGAATAAATTATTAAGCAGTTTCATACGGACCCTCTGTCTTAGTTTCCTATTGCTGTTCTACCAAATCATTAAAAACTGAGAGGTATAAAACAACATGGATTTATTATGTTTGAATTCTGGAAGTCAGAGGAAGTCTGAAATCAGTTTAACTGAGCTGAAGTTAAACTATCAGCAGGGCGGCATTCTTTCTGGAAGTTCTAGGGGGTAACTGGTTTTCTTGCTTTTTCCAGCTTCTTGTTGCCACTTGCATCCCTTGGTTTGTAGCCTCTTCTTCCATCTTCAAAACATATTATTCAAATTTCTGCCACAATCATCACATCACTTTTCCCTCTAACTCTGACTCACCTTCTGACCCTTTTATATGAACCCTTGTCATTATATCAGACCCATCTAGATAATCTAGGATAATCTCCCAATCTAAATCCTTAATTTGATTGCTTCCCGAAGTTCTGTTTGCCTTATAAACTAGACTTCATAAATTTTAGGGACTAGGACATGGAGTGTACAGCCTACTACAGTCCCCTTCTGGCCCCCAGAGATTCAGATCCATCCCACATACAAGGTACTTTCCTCCCATCCCAATATTCCCCAACTCATTACAGCATCAGCTCAAAGTGAAAGCTCGTCTAAATATCATCAGCTCAGAAATCCCAAACCTCATCATCTAACCACGTGTGGCCGAGACTCTGGGGATGAGCTATTCTGAGGCAAAATTCTGCTTTATCTGAAGACTTATGAAATTAGAGGATAAGTGATCTGCTCCCAAATACAACAGTGGAACAGCATACAACAGTGGAACAGCTACAGACAAGTCCATTCCAACGAGAAGAAAATACAAAGAAAGGATTTGCTGGTCCTCAACAATGTGCCAGGCTTCCGTGGTGGCTCGGTCAGTAAAGAATCTGCCTGCAGTGTAGGAGATATAGGTTCAATCCCTGGGTCGGGCAGATCCCCTGGAGAAGGAAAGGGCACCCCACTCCAGTATTCTTGCCTGGGAAATCCCAAGGACAGAGAAGCCTGGCGGCCCATAGTCCATGGGGTCACAAGAGTCAGACATGACTCAGCAACTAAATCACCACCACCAAACAATGTTCTATACAACTAGGTAAACTCCACTAGGTTTCCATTCCTGGGAATAATTCTCTGCGGTTCAGCCCTGTGGGACATTTCTCTATCCCTAAACTACCTCATTTGCAATTTCCATGGCTGGGGAGTAGAACGTATTTGGTGAAGTGCGTATCAGAATGAAGGGAAAATATACTGCATTCTGTAATGAAATGCTGAAAATAATGTATATGTTTACATGCATATAATGTATATGTGTGTATAGATATACACATATGCTGAAAATATGTATATATTAAAGGTATAACATATAAAAAAATGTCCTCATACGAAACTGCTTTTAGCTAAAAGACCACTTCAAAGCATACCCCTCCTTTAAAAAAAAAAAAGCAAAGCTTTTAAAAAACGCTGCCTTTAAAAAAAGCAAAGCTTCAGTATCAAAATATCATGCACACATCTGGAGTAATGTATTTTAAAGAACCTCCCTTGCTACAATTACCTATTCAGTTCAGTTCAGTCACTCAGTCATGTCCGATTCTTTGCAATCCCATGGACTGCAGTACACCAGGGTTCCCTGTCCATCACTAACTCCTGGAACTTACTCAAACTCATGTCCATTGTGTTGGTGATGCCATCCAACCATCTCATCCTCTGTCATCCCCTTCTCCTCCTGCCTTCAATCATTCTAAGCATAAGGGTCTTTTCAAATGAGTCAGTTCTATACTGCTCCAGAAATACAGCAGAGCACATCTTCAGTTCAGTATCTAAGTCGTGTCCAACTCTTTGCAACATCATGAACCAGAGCGCACCAGGCCTCCCTGTCCATCACTAACTCCTGGAGTCCACCCAAACCCATGTCCATCGAGTTGGTGATGCCACCCATCCTCTGTCGTCCCTTTCTTCTCCTGCCCTCAATCTTTCCCAGCATCAGGGTCTTTTCAAATGCTTTAGGTGTCCAAAGTATTAGAGTTTCAGCTTCAATGTCAGTCAATCTCCTAAAGGAGATCAGTCCTGTTCTGATCTCAGGACTGATTTCCTTTAGGATGAACTGGTTGGATCTCCTTGCAGTCCAAGGGACTCTCAAGAGTCTTCTCCAACACCACAGTTCAAAAGCATCAATTCTTTGGCGCTCAGCTTTCTTCACAGTCCAACTCTCACATCCATACATGACCACTGGAAAAACCATAGCCTTGACTAGACGGACCTTTGTTGGCAAAGCAATGTCTCTGCCTTTTAATATGCTATCTAGGTTAGTCATAACTTTCCTTCCAAAGAGTAAGCGTCTTTTAATTTCATGGCTGCAGTCACCATCTGCAGTGATTTTGGAGCCCCCAAAAATAGTCAGCCACTGTTTCCACTCTTTCCCCATCTATTTCCCATGAAGTGATGCGACCAGATGCCATGATCTTCGTTTTCTGAATGTTGAGCTTTAAGTCAACTTTTTCACTCTCTGCTTTCACTTTCATCAAGAGGCTTTTTAGTTCTCTTCACTTTCTGCCATAAGGGTGGTGTCATCTGCATATCTGAGGTGACTGATATTTCTCCTGGCAATCTTGATTCCAGCTTGTGCTTCTTCCAGCCCAGTGTTTCTCATGATGTACTCTGCATACAAGTTATTAAGCAGGGTGACAATATACAGCCTTGACATACTCCTTTTCCTATTTGGAACCAGTCTGTTGTTTCATGTCCAGTTCTAACTGTTGCTTCCTGACCTGCAAACAGGTTTCTCAAGAGGCAGGTCAGGTGGTCTGCTGTTCCCATCTCTACCAGGATTTTCGACAGTTTATTGTGATCCACACATCTTGCATAATGAAAAATCTGGCTATGGCAGTTTTGTGTTGAAACTAAGTGCGATGATTACTTTGGGATAATCTAGTTTTCGTAATGACAAATGAAATTTAGAAGAACTGCCAAATCTCTTCTGCATAGAGAAAACAATGCACGTCTGACCTGAAACAATGTGTGTTTAAATCAGTAGAAAGAATGGTTAGTTTTTAACTTTTTTCCTGACCCTAAACTTTTGTTGTATACAACCACATCAGAAATCTTTATAATTCAGAGCATTTATTGTTAACAGGTACACACTAAGGCTGCAATTTATTTTGAGAATTGTGTTTAGTGGCTCAGTCATGTCCGACACTTTGTGACCTCATGGATTGTAGCCCGCCAGGCTCCTCTGTCTGTGGGGATTCTGCCAGCAAGAACACTGGAGTCAGTTGCCGTGCCCTCCTCCAGAGGATCTTCCCAACCCAGGTACTGAACCCAGTTTTGATGTTTACTTTGGATTAATTTCACAACTAAATTGAATATGACAAATAGCATGTTTATTTTAGATAAGAATTCTAAGCAAAAAAGAGTTGTGATGGTGTCTGTAATGTTAGCCATTTCTGCCTCTAATTTAACAAACTAGCTCCAATAAAGGAAGGGGACATTTGATAGTATGATATATGCAGATTAATAAGCTATCAAATAGTTCTTATATTTAAGTATAATGATAAAGGACAATATTGTTCACTTCATGTCCAATTTAGAATAATTTGGAGTAAAGTCAGACAGATAGTCTCTAAAACATGAGGGATGTCTGTTCCATTTATGGCCTTAAAGTCCTGCCCTATGTAATGAGAATTAAGAGTGACACATGGAGGCCTACCACTGAAAAAAATACCACATTATATTGAAAATTTTTTCGAGATGATCTCCAAAATATTATAGAATAGATTTGTGTCTCACTGAAAGCAGGGCATCTTTACTGACAGATAGAGAATAATTTCTAATTTCAAAAAGAGAAATGTATGAAGTTAAATTGTTTTCAAAATTGTTTACTTTTTTAAAAATACTGTGCAGTTGCATTTATCTTCAAGAAAAATTAATGGCTATGTAGACTGATGTTTGGTTGTTTTGTTCTCTACAACGTAGTTGTTTCATGCAGGGCTTCTGGTAGGGGAGAAACACAATGTGAAACAGATCCATATCACCTCCAACTACTCGTAGCATGAAACTCTCCCTCCCTTTGACACCATGATTTTGCCCAAATCTGTTTAAATGAATCTCAGTTCTTCCATCAGATCACAGATTATAAAACAAACAAAATTTTAATAAAACAGAAATATTTATTAACGGCTCATTTTCAGCCCAGAAAATGTATGGATTTTTTAGAAGTGTTTGTTCTAAAGGAGAGCATGTTATGGTCTACCCATAACATGCATTATATGCATTATAAATGCATGTTATCATATGCATTATAAATTGCTTTTGGCATGGCTGATGAAATAAAATTTTAAAATTATAGTAGTCAAATGTATTAAAATAATGTCTCTGTTATTATATTGTTTTAATATTCTTTTATGCTGTTTCATGCCATCTTTCAAAAAACTAAAGTTGTCTTAGAATAGCTACTTTAAAGATTTACTGACCAAGTATTTTTAATTTCATCTTCTAATTGTTGTTGTTTAGTTACTAAGTCAGTTCATTCAGTCAGTCAGTCATGTCCGATTCTTTGTGACCCCATGAACTGCAGCACACCAGGCCTCCCTGTCCATCGCCAACTCCTGAAGTTCACCCAAACCCATGTCCATTGAGTAAGTGATGCCATCCAACCATCTTATTCTCTGTCTTCCCCCTCTCCTCCTGCCCTCA
>SJYC01011937.1:0-13426 GCA_006408675.1 Madoqua kirkii | reverse complement strand
TCCAGTATTAGAAGGTAATTCTAAGTCTTATCAAAGCACAAAGCTGTTATATAAGAGTTTCTGAGTAATAAGTGAGCTATAATAAAGGAATGAAAAACAAAGTCCAGGGAGCTCACAGAATCAAAATATAATCATGATATAGTAGCCACAGACCTATAATTAAAATTGCCACATAAATGTACTGTTATCAGTGCATTTACTCATCTGTCTAGTACTGCTTGTTTTGAGGAAACAGAATTTCTCTCATACAATAAAACTAGATGATAGTGGATCATAGAACCAAAGGAATCACCTCCATCTTTGGGAAGCCAACCAACTGGATTCTTTTCCATAGCATTCATGTTCCTCTCCCTTGCAAAATTCGAGGTGACAGAGGTGAGAAATTTTGTCTCACAGCAAGTTTCATGCTGTATTTCAGAATGAATATAGACCTGTCCCAACCTTCTATATCATCATCTCACCTAAAATAAGAAAGGTGGTTAAGAAGGAATATAACTTAAAAAAAAAAGAAAAAAAAACTGTAAATGTTATCTATGTTGTGGTTCTTTAGCAGGTAGGACAATAAATGTGTTGAATTAAAACAGATAAGTAAGTGGACTCACTCACTCCTCCAATTTGGATATTGACCAAATGCTTTTTCTACTTCAGACAGGGATTCTTCCCCTCATAGAAATCAGCAGCATGGCTCACATCCTCTCAGAAAATATAAATATCAATACATAGTCACAAATATCATGAATGATGTGGAAGAGGACCTTAAATAACGAAGATTTCTGCCTTTTGTACAGATCTGGGGTTGGGGGAAAAGAGGGATGGAGAGAGAAGATATAAACAGAATTTCCACCAAAATATGGAGATAAAGAGCAGGTTTAGTTTGGAAAAGATCCAGAGATAAGGCTACTATATGTACTCCAAGTGACAGCCTCCACTTGGAGCCTAGGTCAAAGTCTAAGAGTTTTAAGGTGAATCTTCTCCCAATATACCCAGTGTTCCATCTTCATCGGCAGTGAGGAGAAGGAAAGAAGTAAGTTATTAAGGGTGAGTTCATTTTCTTTAATGAAATGTGGTGACCACTGTAGGCAATTTCTGGAAATGGCATGATCAGGATCCTGAACACTGGGAATGTCTCCATCACCTGAGTAATTTTTTCTACATCTCTGTAGTCCTTCTACCTCAAAATGGAATCAACTATTTTGCCCCACCAGCACACCAGTCTAGCTCCAGTTCCCACCATAAATTCTTGCTGGAACAGCAAATATTGGAACAACCTTAGTCTTCCCTTCTATTGAGGGTTGGAGACCAGCAGTGGAGTGTAGTAATGACTTGGTCCAGGGCCCTACATAGATGTTACCTTACCCTTTCTCCTCCACAATGGCCTGGCTTATAGGTCCGAGCTTCTGCCCTGATTCCTCCTTAATATGGCTGAGGTCTCTCACAGACTGGGGTCATTACCAGGATCTCTTCTCATGGTGCTGTTCTCTTGATAACTCATCAGGCCATTACCTTTCTCTGTCGGTGACCAGCCTTTGCTTCTCATGCTACTGGTTTCTGACTGGGATCCTTTGGTAACTAAGCAAATTTCCTACAACCCCCCTGCAGCTCTAGCTCACTGTACAGCCACCCAGACTTTCCCATTTCAGTGTTTTATTCATGCACAACCCGTTCATGCTGCACTCTGTTAGGCCTTGAAGTATTTGGTTGTCCTCACTCAAGGTAGCCTCAGCAACTGATTTAAGTCACACAACCTAGAGCAAATGCTCTGGGTGGTGGCTCCTCCTCTTCTCTTTCTTTAAATATTTATTTATGTGTTCTTGGCTGCTCTGGGTCTTCAATGCTGTGTGGGGGCTTTTTCTAGGTGTGGTGCACAGGCTTCTCATTGTGGTGGCCTCTCCTGTCGTGGAGCATGGCTCTAGCTTTTGCTGGCTTTAGCAGTTGCAACACATGGGCTTTGCTGCCCCGGGGCATGTAGAATCTTTCTGAACAGGGGTCGACCCCATGTCCCTCATTGGCAGGCAGATTCCTAACCACTGGACCATCAGAAAAATCTCCTCTTATTCTTAATGTAGTTGTTTCCTACAGACATGTCAGTTACTCAAGCTGACACTGAAGTAATAAAATAGCACCAAGTCACTGAAAATCATCTCAGCCCCATGACTGGTTGGTTCATTCAGTTCAGTTCAGTCGCTCAGTCATGTCCGACTCCTTGCGACCCCATGAATCGCAGCACGCCAGGCCTCCCTGTCCATCACCAACTCCTGGAGTTCACTCAGGCTCGCATCCATCGAGTCAGTGATGCCATCCAGCCATCTCATCCTCGGTCGTCCCCTTCTCCTCCTGCCCCCAATCCCTCCCAGCATTAGATTTTTATTTTTCTCTGCTTTCATCTGAATGAAACTACTAAGGTCTATACATCTGAATTTTCTCTCTGACTTGCAAACAGAAGAGCCAGAATGCTTAACATAGACAAAACCTCAAATTCCTCGTATCCCATGCTTAAATGCTGAGAACAAATAAGACTTGTCTTCCCTATCAGAAATATTCACGGGCATACCAGAATCACAGAATCAAGTCTATGACAAGATGTTCTTCTTATATAACATACTGGCTCTCTCTGTTACCAGATTGTGACTTCTTGCCAGCCAAAAGCTGATATATTCTTGGAAATGTCTCTGCCAGAATTTTTTAAAAAGATAATTTACACTCTAGGAAATTATTTTGTCCACAAAAGAAACAGATGTATTTGCCCTTAAGGGACAAGACCTCCTTGTCCTTCTGTTGTATTTACAAAAGTCAAATTTGCCAAATATCAACATATTGTTTTGTCACGGAGATGACGCCTGGTTTCTATTGCTATTGTCTTCTTACTACACAGGAAGGAAGTTCTCAAGGCTGTCTGCATGTTAAATCACCTCTCCAGTTTTTAACATATCCTTCTAATGTGCATGTTTCATCCCCCAGGGGCCTTGATTTAACTGACCCAAAATGGGGCTCTGGCATTGGGATTTCTTTTTAAACTCTGCAGGCAATTTTGCTGTGCAGTCAGGGTGGAAAACCATAGCTGCAAGGTCAATGTATGCATTTTTCCTGGTTACTGTGCAACAAAATCCTGGATATCTGGGTAGAATATTAATCTAAGATGGTTTCACTTTTTAATTCCCAGGTAGCATCTCCTAGTCTGGTGAGGTTGGGATCAATAATGAACTTGAGTGAGGCTCAGAGGAGTATAAGCTCTGTGTGACTATTCTACTCCTAAATCCACAAGCCTTCTGGAGATTTCCCCAGCCTCTCTCTTTCTGCTGCTCTGGAACAGATGGTTTGTCTTAACAAAACATTTTGCTATTTTTAATTTGTTTGATGATTTAAGGCCAGATTCCTCCCTCAGACAGCACAGAAGCCTTCAGTGGTTGCAAGGCAATCTTAAATCCTACCCAGTAAAGGTTATTCTATCCTCCAGCGTGAGCTGCAAGGAAGCAAGTCCATTCTCTCTTTATTTTGTGATATCTACTTATTTCATCATCTTGCATCTCCCAATAAACACAGGATTTAGTATTCTAATGCCTCAGTCACCTCCATCGAGAATGCTCCCTTACAAAATCATATTTAATGCTGCTGAAAGGAAAGCTATCTTTCATCCCAATGTCACCTGCTATTCAAAAATATTCAATATTTGTTTTACATTTTTATTCAAGTTTTGCTCTTTAGAAAATGCCACTAGTGATGTAATGGATGGCATTAAGTTACATATGTTCCTTTCAAACGTGCTTCAATGCTACCATGAAATAAAGAAAATTGAATTCTGAAATGCGATATTCTGTATTCTGCCAGTACCAAAAAAATAAGGCATTATTAGCTTTTGGGGAGACATTAGGCAGTAGAGGTTTATATTATCTTTTTTCCTTTTCCAAATAAAATATCTACAGAATTATATAAAGTTATTCAATCTAAAGTAAATGCATGTATATCAACATATTCTATGATTTAACTAGTAAACAGGAGTACTGAAAAATGAAATGTACAAGTTTAGTAACAAACTGAAGCAGTCTCTCTTTGGGAGCTTTCAAGGTAAACCTGCTGCTGCTAAGTCACTTCAGTCATGTCGACTCTTTGTGACCCATGAACTGTAGCCCGCCAGGCTCTTCGGTCTAAGGGATTCTCCAGACAAGAATACTGGAGTGGGCTTCCATGCCCTCCTCCTAGGGATCTTTCTGACCCAGGTACTGAACCCACATCTCCTATACTTCCTGCATCACCAGGCACCAAGGTAAGCCTAGTAGCTGCTAAAGTAAGGAGTTAACATTGAGTTAAATGATTTGCTTTTCTTTACCTTCATAATTTCCTTTGGCAATACCTATTAGTCTTTTTTTGATGGGAGTCAAAGGGATTCAACTAATTTCTACATTTTCCAATTGAATGTATGCAAGAGAACTCTCCTCCAAGACTTCCTATAATGAGATAACATATCACTTCCACTATAGTGCCCGATCAGGATCCAATTTTACAATTTTGAAGTCTCATTATATTACTCTACTTAATTAATATCACATTTGATTTTACAGTATTTTTCCCAGCTGACAAAAATCAACTGATTCATTTAATGGGATAGTAAATCTAATTTAACTTTTGATATATTTTTCCATTTATTTCAGCAATTATAAATTTGAGTTTAGGAATGGCATATTGTCAGTAAAAATGTTAGTAATGCTAGTAAGGACAGTGGCAGCCTACTACATCTTTTAATGCCCTGTCTTAGGCAGAGTGAAGAAAAGTAATAATGTAGTGTGTTAGACTGACAGTGAGGACCCCTACGTTCTAACACTGGTTTTCACATCAAGTTGCTTCCACTAAGCCTCAGTCTCCTTATCCGTGAAATGGGACAGGTAGACTACCAGTGGTTAAAACTGTGGATCACTAAAGGAATCAAGAAGGTAACACCAGTTCTAAAGGAAAGAGAAGGCTGTTATGCAGCCCCCATTTCATTCAACTGGTCTTCTCATTCATCTATTATATAGTTAGGGCTGCTTTTGTCAGGGGGAAAAAGATTTCATTTTTCTAAAACTAGTTTGAAACACTATTAAAATAAACATTGGCCAAGGTCTTGTCCAGTTTAACAAATGGAAGAACACTTTTGGGTAGGATTTAAGCTCCTCAGTCATGTGTCCTAAACTTCTCACTGGAAATTTGAATTCGCATCTCAGTCATACTATACTGCTGCTGCTGCTAAGTCACTTCAGTTCAGTTCAGTCGCTCAGTCATGTCCGACTCTTTGTGACCCCATGAATCGCAGCACGCCAGGCCTCCCTATTCATCACCATCTCCCGGAGTTCACTCAGACTCACATCCATCGAGTCTGTGATGCCATCCAGCCATCTCATCCTCTGTTGTCCCCTTCTCCTGCCCCCAATCCTTCCCAGCAGCAGAGTCTTTTCCAATGAGCCAACTCGTCGCATAAGGTGGCCAAAGTACTGGAGTTTCAGCTTTAGCATCATTCCTTCCAAAGAAATCCCAGGGCTGATCTCCTTCAGAATGGACTGGTTGGATCTCTTTGCAGTCCAAGGGACTCTCAAGAGTCTTCTCCAACACTACAGTTCAAAAGCATCAATTCTTCGGCGCTCAGCCTTCTTCACAGTCCAACTCTCACATCCATACATGACCACAGGAAAAACCATAGCCTTGACTAGACAGAACTTTGTTGGCAAAATAATGTCTCTGCTTTTGAATATGCTATCTAGGTTGGTCATAACTTTTCTTCCAAGGAGTGTCTTTTAATTTCATGGCTGCAGTCACCATCTGCAGTGACTTCGTGTCCAACTCTGTGCGACCCCATAGACTGCAGCCTACCAGGCTCCTCCATCCATGGGATTTTCCAAGCAAGAGTACTGGAATGCGGTGCCACTGCCTTCTCTGCATACAATACTAGACTTTGATATTAGAAGATGAAATCCAGTTGCTATGTAAGGCTATAACATGGTTTGAGACTAGCATTCCTGTTTATAGTTCAGTATATTACATCAAAATGATTCAAAAATCTTTTGGTAAAAAATTCAACAAGTGGCAGTATCCCACGTTTACTGAGTCAAAATCTGGAGAAAAGGTGAGATGGCTGTGTTGGTATGCATTTTGAAAATACATTCCCAAGTTCTTCTGCTGCTCACCTTATATTAAAAAACATTATTTATACTATTGTTTTTTGTGTTTTTATTCCTTAGTTTTCTCTTTGGCTCCCTATCATAAAATTAATACCACCATGTATACCAATTTAATCAACTAGGTTTGGGAAGCAGAATTTTCATTTTGCACTAAAGGACTTTCTTTAGAGGGAGCAATGCCATCTTCAAATGGCCTACCAGGGCACCCAGAAAGCTCTTAAAACCAAGCTGAACTTTATTAGCATCTTCTAAGGAACAGCAGTGGTAGGGTTCTGCTCAAGAAGAGATATCGGGATGAAGATATGACAAGATTTCCCACTGTGCATCTATTTCAATTGGTGGCTCAGACAGTAAAGTGTCTGTCTACAATGCAGGAGACCTGGGTTCGATCCCTGGGTGGGGAAGATCTCCTGGAAAAGGAAATGGTAGCCCACTCCAGTATTCTTGCCTGGAAAATCCCATGGATGGAGAGGCCTGGTAGGCTACAGTTCATGGGGTCAAAAAGAGTCGGACATGACTGAGCGACTTCACTTTCAAGGAACAACAGTGGTAGGGTTCTGCTCAAGAAGAGATAATGGAATGAAGATATAACAAGATTTCCCACTGTGCATCTATTTCAATTCTAGACTATGTCAATTAAAAAAGTCTCTAAAGACTTACAGTCTCATAGTAGGGAACCAATCTGCTTTGGCTTAACAGCTGCAGCCTGCCAGACAAATAAGAAAGGGAAGAAGAGACCCAAGAAACTGCAGATTACTTCCTTTACCTGGAATACGGTTCCCAAAAACATGAACAAAGTTTTATAAACGGTCTTCCTTTCAAACATTACTGTGCTTGCAAGACGGAAAATCTGGGAAATGGTTTGACAGAACTCTTAATGCTCATCGTCCGAGGAGTGTGAGATTAGGCCACCAAGTAAAATACTATGGTAGTCAACAAGTTGTCTTGAGTAGATTTTCAAACCTGGACTAGTGGTGTCCATCGAAGTAACTATTTTGATGAAAGGAAAGCTATAATCATGTTGTCTCATAATCTCAGTCATGTTACTTCTTCTCGGTGTGGCCCCTGGAATCTTCCATGACCCCTCTGCCAAGAGGAAGGTAGAATTTGGGCAGCATCTCCCAGGATGAGTTTGAGGTTGACAGGTAAAGGAGAAGAAAGAACATTTGTGGCAGAAGGGACAATGTGGATGGACAGCATTGCGGGAGAGTGCCTGCTCCTTGGAGGCGAGGAAGTAGTGGTTTCAAAGCTCTGGCTTCACGCTGCTGATTTGCTGAAAAAGTGTAAAAAGGATCAATCACCTTTTCAGGGGGGGGGGGGGACTTCTGGTCTGGATAGAGAAGAATGGGCTTTTAGCCCATGGAAACTAGTAAGATGGAGTTTTATATCTGGAGGAGGGCTAAAGCACAGTTAATGGTTTAGATAAGAGAAAGGAAAAGCCAGATGCTTAGAGAAATACTGAGCTGGGGCTATGGCAATAATGCAGGAAAGAGATGCAGGCATCTGGCCAGAGGCAGAGGTGGTGAGCATGGCAAGGGTGAGATAGTATGATTGACATTTTGGCGAAACCAGGGGACTGGCAGTCTCTGTGGAGGGAGGAGACACAAGTCAGAGGTGTCTAGATAGGGCAGCTCACTGGATAATGATTTTGGCCAAGTGAATCAGGGAATATAGGAGTGTGTACGAGGAGATGAGTAGGTGGGGGCCTAGAGAGGGCTTTAAAATAAGAGTCGAGACTTTAAAGTGCCCAAACCTACCATAGGACCCCTGAAACATCTCCTGGAGAACACACACGTTCACAACATATGCTAGTTTCTTGGAGGAAAACTGCAGCACGTCAGTCGTCAAGCTCATCGAGCATGTATATGCACCATCCAAGGAGGGAGATGCTTCCTAGTTTTGTTCCAAATCTCTGAGAATCTAAAAGAGATAATCAGCTCCATTTTACCAAGTGATGTAACCTTCATGATTTTCAAATTCTAGATTCATTTCTGTCATTCAAGTTGCACCATCTCCCATAATTAAAGGGATGAGATTTTGTTGCTACTGTTTCAAAACTGAGATGGAAAGATTTGCTAGAGTCCCAATAGCTGATTACCTAAGGAGCTGGTCCTCTTTACACTAACCCCTACTAACCATAGCTTTATATTTAACATATAGGCAAGGATGCATATATAAACACTGCACATTTTGAAAGTAAAATACCTATATTAAAAAGGGTTATAATGTTATACTATATTTCAAACACACAATAAAAGCTCTAGCCAGAAAAGGCAAAACTTTAATCATTACACTTGAAACCTGAGAGAAGTCTGTATTAGAAAAATGTTAAGAAAAACGTTGCCATTGTCAGTAACTGAAGGATTATACTGTAAAGGGCTATGAAGTGCTTGGTTCACTGTACTGAAGTGAACTGTGAACTGTACAGAAGGGAACTGTGGACAGTTCTACCACCAGACAGAACATCTGCATTCTCAGGCATTTGCTTTAAAAAATTTATTTTACATTTACAGTACGTATCATACCATGCTGTACTCTGGTGTTTCAGCACTGAAAAATATGATCCCTGATCCCATTCCAGTGGAGCAGTCAGAAATGCATGCAGAAATTATTACTGTAATACCACGTGTTACAGAGAAGCAGTTCCTAACCTAGGCTCTTCAGTGAAGGCAGGCACTGAATCAAAGGACATGTAAGAGTTACTGTTGGTGGGAGTGTAAACTGGGGCAGCCACTATGGAGAAGAGTATGGCAGTTCATTAAAAAACTAAAAATAAAGCTACCATGTGACCCTGAAATTCCACTCCTGAGCATAAATGCAGAGATAAACAAGGTCTGACAGGATCCTTGCACCCCAGTGTTCATTGCAGAGCTGTTTACAACAGCCAAGACATAGAAACCACCTGAATGTCCATCAACAGAGCAGTGGATAAAGAAGATGTGGTCCATATCTACGAGGGAATATTACCCAGCCATTAAAAAGAATGAAATCATGCCATTTGCAGCAACATGGATGGACCCAGAGATTGTCATACAGAGTGAAGTAAGCCAGAAAGAAGAAATACTTTATAACATCCCTTACATGTGGAATCTAAAAAGTAATGATACAAATGAACTTCTCTACAAAACAGAAACAGACTCATAGACTTAGAACAAACTTATGGTTGCCAGAGGGAAGGATGGAGTGAAGGGCATAGTTAGGGAATCTGAGATTAACATGTACACACTGCTATATTTAAAATGGATAACCAACAAGGTCCTACTATATATAGCACAGGGTACCCTGATTAATATCATGTGGCACCCTGGATGGGAAGGGAGTTTGGAGAAGAATGGATACATGTATATGCATGCCTGAGTCCCTTTGCTGTTCACCTGAAACTATCACAACACTGTCAATTGGCTGTACACCAATATAAAATAATTTTTAAAAAAAAGATACATCAGAGTGAACCAGGATAAAAGCTGGGCAAGTGCATTGTTCTGGGAACAGTCTGGCCTCTTTCCCATTCTTCAGAAACTTCCTGCTTCCCAGAAAGATCTCTGATTTAGACCTTGCATACTGAATGACTTTGGAGCTTCTCTTTTGAACAGTTGTTTCTCCTAGGACTAGAAATTACTCAGAGTTGAATCCTAGTTGCCCCCGGCCTTTGTAGTAAGCATGCATTGAGTCAAAATAAGGCACTGTACACTATAATATTACAAAATGCTAGAGCTGGGAGGGAATTGACTCCAACTGAGTGTTTATAAACAAGGTATAGAATATAGCATCTAACTTAATGTAGATGCAATCCTCCCTCATGGTTTTTAAAGCAACATTTGGAACTTGGGCAAATTCAGGTGTGATTTGTTCCCCTGCCTCCACCTGCCACTCCCGTTCTTCCTTCATTTCATCTGCAAAGGTTGGCTAGGCTTCCATACACCCTATTCACCAAGTTTAATTTCTCAATATGTAGTTTACTACAGTGTCTTCTGCCTATTGCATTTCTAACAGTGATTGTTTTTAGAACTACTGGTTTCAATTTTAAGGTAAAACCCTTACCACTCCTTGAATAATTCTCATAGAGAGTTCTTAATAAATACACACGGTGATGGAGAAAAGGAGGGAGGAAGGGAGAGGCAGGAACTCAGCTCAAAGATAATTTTTAGCCATAAGTGGCATCCTTAACTAAAGAAAAAAGTAATGCAAAGGAAGCAAAGAGGATGAGAGAGAGAGTTAATTAAAAATTTTTATGGAAATAACTCAGCAGAGAGAAAGAAACTCACGCAGAAGGGTAGAATGAAAATATGAAAAAGCTTTCATTCCAAAATTATGTTTGGATCACCAAACCTAAATAACATCAATGAAGTGTTACAAATGAGCAAAAATTATTAAATGGTGGAATCATTGATGCTAAATAACTAGGATTTAAAGGTAACTTAATAATGGAGATACGGAAAAATGACATCGTGCAACTATAAAATGAATAGCCTCAATTTAAGCCCAATAACTTATCTCTGCTACTATTGTTGCAACTAGCCACCTTTGGCTCACACCATCAACCTCCAATAAAACACATTTGGCAACACTGGTTACTGAGGTAATAGGCAATGCCCAACATATCCGATATACATTTAAAAGGATCCCGCTGTCTACATCATCAGAGTAAGAAAGATAAATTGATAAAAACTGTAGGTAAATAAACCATTACATAGGATGCTGGCTGCCAATTTTACAGCCTCAATACCACAAAGGCTTTTATATGATCCTTAAAACAACAGTCCCTCTCTGGTTAACAGTTGGTATTACTTGCTCCCCATCGGTTCCGTTGTGTAATGCTCAATATATCTCCAAAATGTTGGCAATAGTAAATCAGGTTTTCATGACACAAGTGCAACACAGTCTATGGAAACTTCTCTCAATTCTTTAGTCAGTAGCATACAAATATATGCATATATACACATATATGTATACATATATTAGTTATAGAGAACTGGTTATTTACTCTGACTACATATTACAATCACCAAAAGCTTCCAAATCATAACCAATATCCCCAGCAACCTCAGCCCAGTGATTCTGGTCTGGGATGGAGCCTCAGCAATGGTGATTCTAACACACAGTCAGCATTGCAAATCACTGGCCTAGACATTTCTGATGGCAGTACAATTAGGGGAAAAAATTACATTATAACAAAAGCATTAACAAGGCAGCACTTGAATACTAATTTTATTATCACTCTTTCTCAAATCATGATATTAAGCTCCTTTTATAATGTATCTTTGAAGTCCTTTACATTTTTTTTTTAGCCTGTTTGTTTTCCTAGTGATTTTACAGGAATTATTTGTTGATTATGGAAACTGGTCTCTTTGTCATATATATTGAGTTCTTTCTCTCAGAATATTTTCTGCCAGCCTGTGACTTTTTTTTTTCATTTTTTTTTCTTAATGGTACCTTTCAAAATGCAGACATTTTAAGTTTAGATGAAGTTCATTTATAAATTATGTTCTTGTATGGCTTGGGCTTTGTGCCCTGTCTATCCCAAAGGTTTTAAATGTATTTTATATTTTCTAGTAAAAACTTCAAATTAGCTTTAAAATTTAGGTTTATCATCTATCTTAAATTAGTTTTTGCATATGATGTGTAGCAGAGCTGAAGCCCAATATTTTCCTCCCCATAAACTTATTGGATTGTTTCAAAACTATGTTTTGAAAAGATATTCTTTCAAAATGGAATTATCTTGGACTCTTATTAACTGGTCATGTATGAGTAGGTAGCTATTTCTGGATTCTATATTATACTCAGTTGATGTACTTTCCTATTGTTAATGCTAATGCCACTCTGACTTTATTATTGCACCTTTAAATAAATCTTGAAATCAGGTACTATGAGTCCTATAACTTCTTTTGCAAAATTGTCTTGGCTATTTTAGATCATATCATTTATATTTCATTTGCAGTTGTATAAATTTTACACATCTTATACATTTTTACAAACAAACCTGCTGGGATTATGGTTGAGACTGTGTTGAATCTCCAAATCAATTTAGAGAGAACTGACATCTTAACAATATTGAGTGTTCTTGCTGTATCAGTCACTAAGTCTTTGTGGTCCCATAGACTGTAGCCCACCAGGCTCCTCTGTCCATGATTCTCCAGGCGAAAACTCTGGAGTGGGTTGCTATTTCCCTTTCCAGGGGGTCTTCCCGACCCAGGGATCAAACATGGGGTCTCCTATATTGCAAGCAGATTCTTAACTGTGAGCCACCAAAGCAGCCCTAATCCCAAATGTGATACAGCTCTCTGTTTACTTAGGTTTTCCATAATTCCTTTCAGCAATGCATTCTAGTTTTTAGTTTATAGGCCTATGTTGTTAAATGTTTACTAGGTGTGTTTTTGCTTTGGTATTATTGTAAAGGACTTCTAACTTTTTCATTCTCCTTTATTTGATTTTGATGTATAAAAATATAACTGATATTCATATATTTACTTGTTAAACTGTAATCTCATTAAATTAACTTTAGTGATAGTGAAGTCGCTCAGTCATGTCCAACTCTTTGCAACCCTGTGGACTATAGCCCACCAGGTTCCTCTATCCATGGGATTCTCCAGGCAAGAATACTGGAGTGGGTTGCCATTTCCTTCTCCAGGGGATCTTCCCAACTCAGGGATCGAACCCAGGTCTCCTGCACTGCGGGCAGATGCTTTAACCTTTGAGCCACCAGGGAAGCATTAACTTTAGGAATTAGTATTTAGGTTCTTTAGGAAATTCTAAATAAACAACCATGCTTCTGTTACTTTATTTCCAATCTGTTGGCCTTTTATTACGATTTCACCCCTTACTATACTGGCTTGTGCCTCCACAAAAGTTAGGACAGCTCAAAGAATATGCTTGTTTGTTTTGGCCCCAATGTTGGGAAAATCATTTAATATTTCACCATTTAGTATAATGTTAGTTATAGGTTTTTAATAGATTCCATTTATAAGATTGAGGACACATCCATTCTCAGTTTTCTGACATTTTTTTAAACAATAAATAGGTGTTAACTTGGTAAAATTCTTTTTCTGCATGTATCAAAATAACAATACATTTTTTCTTTTATTCTGTAAATATAGTAAACTATAAAAGTTATTTTTGAATGTCATTTTAGTAGGATAAATCCGTTTGGTCATGATATTTTACCTTTTTATGCATTGTTGGATTCAATTTGCTAACATTCTGTTATGGATTTTTTTCCACCTATGTTCATAAGAACTGGTTTATAATTTTCCTTTCATTTAATGACTTGGTCATGGTTTGTT
>SJYC01011936.1:0-11761 GCA_006408675.1 Madoqua kirkii | reverse complement strand
TAAGAAATTATAAAAAGCAATTAACTGATTTCTCTTAAGATTATATGTAATTTGGACAATTTATAATTTCTACCCTCATTCTTAGCTTCCTAATTTAGGAAATGAAGGAAATGGATTTGATACTTTCTAAGAATTCATCCAGCTACAGCAGCCTGTTACTTTCAATTTATGCTATTATATTCTTCAGATAAAGTATTGTTTTACTTAAAGTCTGCATAAATTTAGCCTGACAATAATCTTAATTAAATCTGTTTTCAGAATTTCTAAAGTACATCACAGTAACATTTTTGGACCATATTGTTAAAAATGGGGTGGAGTATCTGTATTTTCTATTTAAACACATTGTTATTAAAAGGCAAACAAGAGCTTTAAGATCTAAATACTGCTCTTTTGTAAGTATGTATCCTTTGTTAAGAACATATGTATTAAATTTTGAAAATGAGACAACAGGTTTAACTTATAAAGATTAAAGGATTTTGTGACATGCTGTGTAAACAGCTGAGAAAATTTTAAGTACGTACTATGCAAAGAACCCAAGATATAGCAGTAAACAAAAATACACTAAAAAAAAACCCGGCCCTCATAGAGCAAATATTTTTGTAATGCAAATGAGAATGACATCACTGAATTGGCTTGGATGTTTCAAACTCACAGCAGAAATTTTGCAGGGCTCTTGGCATTGTCTGCTGCTGTATCTTCTTTTTCCTTCTATCTCTGCTACATCACCGCTGCCCTAGTTCCTGATTAGGCTATTTGGTGCACAGAATGGAAATTTTGTAAATCATGGTTGATGATTTTAACCAGTGCATCACTGTTTCATGCAATTAATCAATTAGGTATTTTAACAAATCATGAACACTATGGAAACAGAACCTAACCCCAACAGTTAGAATATTGCTGGTCTTAGCGACCTATGTTTCCCACTCCCTTTCCCCACATCAGTGCACCTCGAAGCCATCCTTAAACTGTCTAACTCTTCCAGTAGACTAACCTTCCCATCTTAGAAACGCCAAAACCTGAGTGTGTGTGCTCTGCTGGAGGGCTAGCTGTATCTCCTTTATTTCTTCTCTGCAGGGCCTAGCACTAAGCCAGTCAAGAGCATGTGTTTAGTTAATGTTTGTGGAGAGAAAGTGCTGCAGGAACTCTTGGTTCTGTCATTCAGTGCCTGCAGACATTGCCATTAGGTACAATATATGTCTGTGTGGGACATATTTCTAACAAAATGAGCTATCTGTACACAGACTTAACAGTTAAAGGGATACCGCTGTGGTCATTACTTTGGAAAACTAAGCAGTGGCCACAGGACTGGAAAAGGTGAGTTTTCAGTGCAGTCTCAAAAAAGGGCAATGCCAAAGAATGTTCAAACTACTGCACAATTGCACTCATTTCACATTCTAGCAAAGTAATGCTCAAAATCCTCCAAGCCGGGCTTCAACAGTACATGAACCAAGAACTTCCAGATGTTCAAGCTTCATTTTAAAAAGGCAAAGGAACCAGAGATCAAATTGCAACATCCACTGAATCATAAAAAAAGCAAGAGAATTCCAGAAAAACATCTACTTCTGCTTCATTGAATATACCAAAGCCTTTGACTGTGTGGATCACAACAAACTGGAAAATCCTCAAGAGATGGGAATACCAGACCACCTAACCTGCCTCTTGAAAAATCTGTATGCAGGTCAAGAAGCAACAGTTAGAACCAGACATGGAACAATGGACTGGATCCAAATTGGGAAGAGAGTACATCAAGGCTGTATATTGTCACAATGCTTATTTAACTTAAATGCAGACATCATAAGAAATGTCAGGCTGAATGAAGCACAAGATGGAATCTAGATTGTAGGAGAAATGTCAATAACCTTAGATTCTTAGATGACATCACCCTTATGGCAGAAAGTGAAGAGGAACTAAAGAATCCTTTGATGAAGTTGAAGGAGGAGAGTCAAAAAGCTGGCTTAAAACTGAACATTCAAAAAACTAAGGTCATGGCGTCCAGTCTCATCATTTCAAGGCAAACAGATGGGGAAATAGTGGAAACAATGGCAGACTTTATTTTTTTGGGCTCCAATATCACTGCAGATGATGACTGCAGCCATGAAATTAAAAGGCACCAGCTCCTTGGAAGAAAAGCTATGACCAACCTAAACAGCATATTAAAAAGCAGAGACATCACTTTGCCAACAAAATCTGTATACTCAAAGCTATGATTTTTCCAGTAGTCCTGTATAGATGTGAGAGTAGGACCATAAAGAAGGCTGAGAGCCCAAGAACAGATGCTTTTGAACTGTAGTGTTGGAGAAGACTCTTGAGACACCCTTGGACTGCAAGGAGATCCAACCAGTCAATCCTAAAGAAATCAATTCTGATTATTCACTGGAAGGATGGATGCTGAAGCTGTAATTCTAGTACTTTGGCCACCTGATGGGGAGAACTGGCTAATTGGAAAAGACCCTGATACTGGGAAAGATTGAAGGCAGGAGAAGGGCACGACAGAGGACAAGATGGTTGGATGGCATCACCTACTTAATGGTCATGAGTTTGAGCAAGCTCCGGGAGGTGGGGAAGGACAGGGAGGCCTGGCGTGCCACAGTCCATAGGGTCCTAAAGAGTCAGACACGACTGAGCGACTGAACAAGAAACTGGGATCTAAACTAAACATCTACGTATATACACTAATGAGGCATTCTGACAAGCATTCTAAAGCATATTAAAATATCATAATACAAGCAATGGAAATTTGCTAACATTTGTACAGAGACAAAAACTTTAAGAAAACAAACACTAACTTTCTTTGCACTTACAGTTAATTTCAACCATCACTTGCTTCCACTATCAAAACAAACAAAAACCGATCAAGGATTACCAAGTATCGGTAATGGAACTAAAGTTCTGTTTTGTTTTGTTAATTAAACTGGTACAATAAAAAACATTTAATATCTTCTGAAAATGAATCAATAAAATTTAAAAACTGCTAAGAAGGACAATATTTTTTAACCTGCACTATGCTGAATTTCACTTTGTTCCTGGTCCAATGTTACCCTGCTAAGGTACTCTATAAAACATAGCTTTTGTCTAATCACAACCACTTTTATTCTTAATATCATACATTCCTTTCCTTGCTAGCTCTGCAGACAAAGTATGAAGCTAAAAGCAATCCTGCTCCAGACCTATGAAATCACCCTAGCCTCATTTCCTCCACTTAATGTACTCCAATCTATGCTTTGATAGCTAAAATCAAATCGAGTATTACTATCATCACTACCTTTGTAAGGCATATACTTTTGCTCAACTGTTTCACAGCTCAGTCAATTTGGTAGTGACTTGATGTCAAATATTTTCCAATCCTTAGCTTACTCAAGTCAATACTTCAAACTTTAATCTTGTCTGATATCACTCAAAACAAAACATCTTTATACAGCCCTTTCCTGAAAAACCTCTCCTGTCTTTTACACAATTAGTAAGTACAAAATACTGCAAACACTACCATTCTTAGCAATTTTTTGATGTGATTCTCCCACAATGGGGTTCCAATTCACAGAATCCCATCCCTCACTCTTTCCCACTATTCTGAATATAGAGATAGCAAAAGGCAAGACCTTCAAAACAACTTCATTATATTGTATCACACCCATATCAGCACAGAGGACCCACTGGGTGCAAAGCTAGGTCCATCTAAAAACTGACTAATCTCTCCCCTATTCAAAGATACTTCAATACACACACACACACACACAAGATGTGAATAGTATATATCCAATACAAAACATCTTACTACTTTGGATTTAAAAAGTAAACCTTATAAGAAAAATCCGTGTAGCTGATTCCTTATAAATAATCACTTCAATGACTTAATTCCTCATTTTAAATTGGCTGCTTTACATCCTCATATATTAACCTGGGAATACTGACACAATACTATATAATATGTATATTACTAAAAAAATGAAGACATTTACCCATAGCTTGCATAATCAAGCAGCTGCAGCACAACTGTAACAAATAGTTTGGAAGACTGCACAAATCATTCACTAATAATCAGTGCAAAACTTATCAAATAGAAAATATGAATGAAAAGCTACAGAATTTAGAGAATCAAGTAATAAATATAAACCTTTTCCATAGGAACTTAAGCGGAAGGAAAAGTAAATGTGACAAGGTATGACAAATTCTAAGAAATGTTGCTGGAAAATACTATGTAATTGAAGAAATATATATATATATATATATAATTAAAGAGTCCACTAAATGCCAAGCAAAACAAACTAAACAATCCCCATTGATGGCTTCTGGGAAGAAAAAAGAAACATGTATGAATAAGAATCACACAACTAATTATTAAATTCATATGCTAAAAATCAGTAAATATCTATGTTGAGGGGAAATAACTCTAAGATATGTCTACATAGCATAAGGCTTAAAGAAAGTTGAAGTGGTTAAAGATATTCTCAATCATTTTCAGACTCAAATATCACAGAAGTTTTACAAAATGAATTGTTTGCATACACAGGACATAACAAGGAGAAAAGAAACAGGATACTGATTAGGTGGAGTGGAGAAGAGAAGCAATAAATAAGGAGCACACTAAAATAACATTTTGTCCTGGGGCAGAAGGAAGCAGGTTCCCAAGATTCAAGAGCATTAATTCACAAGCAGTCCTCTCAACAGTAAGGCAAGACAGCAAGGGTAACATTTATTTAGACATACACGATGTTAAATTTAGAGACTTAATTGTGAATCACATAAAGGCTTAATTAACACTTCCTAATCAGATGTTTCAGGTGAACGTGATTCCTCTTTGTAAATTGCCTAAGTAACAAAAGTGCCAGACCTTTGCAGACACAGAAAATGAGACTGTCAGAGTCATGTGCAGCAATACGTATATTTTACTTATATAATTTCTGCATGAACATCAAGTGGTCAGAGCAGTTTTACTTACACCTGTCATCTAGGGAACCAGGTACAAGACAGAGAGACAGTGCCATGGAAACCAAGAGGTGGGGACAGTGAGATTTAAGGCTTCTAAAAGGTGAATATAATCCTCAGGATTTCTGCATCCGCAAATAACAACTCTTTCTTTTTCCTAATAGCGTCTGGAATTAAGCTACATGTCTCTTATATTGCTAGGTAAAACAATAAAAGAAAAAGGGACAAAACTTCAAGACACTCAAGGATGAAACATGTGAACTTGAGCAGTCTGGTCACACACTCCAGAAGACAATTTTTCTCTCAAATTGTTTCTTGGCTCCCATTTAACTGCTCCAAGAATCTTCACATTTCCTGGTCTATAGATTACTTGAGACAAAAGTGTCATACTTTTCTCATTCTTAGAGAAAAGTGTTCCTCGTAGCTATTTGGTCCTCTTGCTTCCTAGCCTGGCTGCTAAGGGAAGGAGCATTTGCAGCAGAGGGTTTAGTTTAGTGAGATTGGTAGAAGAAATAAATGGGAAAATTCTCGCTTTTCAAGTTCTGTTATATTTGATTTGCTCTGCCTTGAAACACTCCAGAGATTCTTATTTATGATTTAAAGAATGACTAGACCACTGTAAGGAGATGTTAGCAAGGGAGCCATAGCATCTGATAAATATCCCATGAAGGAGGTCAGTCTTACTCAGGGGGCAGTAGGGTATTCTTTGTATTTAGTTGGCAAATAAGTGTTCAAATTCTTGATCAAACTCCTTCAGGGCCAGCCTATATATTTAACTGGAAAGAACTCCACTGTCTTTCCCAGCTGCAAAGTTGGTGACAATAGTTGATTTTACAGTTCTTAACAGAACTGCAGGCTCCACTTGCTGAATAGAGTTAAATACATACACAAACCAACAGCTCGTCTTTGAGGTATCTTCTTGGCTCTTCTTCAAAAACGTGTTTATGAAATAGAAGTGATTTCTTTACGGTGACTTAGAAATATGAATGAGAGGCTGTACTCAGGACTCTAAGTCCAATAGAGAATACTGGAAAACATTGGACACTCTCACAAAGAAGATCCAACACTAAGCAATGGGTAATCCATCACATCCTCACTGAAAAGCTCTATCCGAAATCAGATAACAAACTGCTGAAAGGAAAAAAATAGTAAAGATAAGATTATTTTAGAACCCTTTTCAAATTACAGTGGATTCTTTTACCTGGCTCGTTGGAGGAAGTAATGAATATTTTCCATTAACTAAAATTTATTTTTGTAAATACCTGACTCTCTAGAAACCTTTCTAAACGGTATACTACATCTGTCCTTCGTAATCTGAATACTCTAAACTGTTGTGGTGTAACAGTCAGTTACATCAGTGGTCCTCAAGAGACTGCAACCCCCACCCCCAATTTATTTGTGCACTTGTGGAGTCTCTTCCTTGTGAGTCTGGAAGTCTAGACTAGCTCTATGATTGGCTTTAACCAGAAGAATGCCACACACTTGATATTCTGCTAGCTCCAGGCCTAACACTTAAGAAGGCCTAGCAGCTTCTGCTTTTGTGCTGCATAGGAAGCCAGGCACCCCCATGAGGCACCTTGCATCTCATGGGGAGGAGGTCTGAGGTCCCTAACTGACAGCCCTAGATGACCTTCCAAAATCAACTTGTCACACCTAAGAGTGAAGCACCTTATAAATGGATTCTCCAGTCTCAATTGAGTGGAGCCAGCTGACATTCCGTGGAGCAGAGATGAGCCCCCTCCAGGGTCATGCCCAGATTGCAAAATATCATATGAGCAAATGACTGCTTGCCGCTGTTCTAACCACTATGTTTTGGGATAACAAACAATTGAAACACTGTACTAGATCTTTTCTTGATGGCTCGTGGTCATCAAATTTTTTGAAGAACACAACAGAAGATATCAGGGGATCTGGATTCTTATTCCAGGTCCACCACTTATGGTCTTGTCCTTTAGCTATTCATACTTCCAATTTCCACATGTATAAATTCTGATTATTCCATAAGATTGTTTGTAAAATGTGGCCAGAAAACGCACTGCAGTAATTTCAAAACTATTCTATGCTTCTGAATCGACTCCCTGTTAGTATATTACCTTTAACTCTCTATTCTAAATTTTATCTATTACTCCCAATACAAAAGTAAAGTTTTGGAGCCAAAGAAGTAATGTTTTATTGCAACAGAATACTTGATTTTGCACATGAGTTCAAGTTGGTGAACCCCAGTTGTCAGCAGGCTGAATACCTCATAAACAAGATGTTGCCAGAAGAGATTACAATGTTTCAAAATCATCATTAGTCTCTCAAATTCTTTTCTGCAAACTTTAAAATGTGTCTTTGATAAGACATTTCCCAATATATTCTCTGCAAGCATTTTGCTCTTTCTTCTGATGTTTTCCAATTGCTTGACAAAAGGAACACAGGAATCTTACATGTGTGAAGCCTTCAGCCAGTCACGTAATCACTTGAAGATGCAGTTTCATTTTACATAAATTCAGGATAACTATTTCTGCCTTGCTGTTTTGTGTGAGTACTTATTGTTAGGGGCATTACAAAATCATTCAATAAATTCTGGTCGATAATTATTGTCACTATTATCACCCTCATTTCTTTCATGTGCCACAGTAGTATATATGACTTCATTTTTATGGTTTATAGATTTTAGGGCAATCTACTTTTATATCCTCACTCAGAAGAAATAAAATGAAAGAAAACAAAGATGCAAAAATAATAAAAATAAAGCAGTTTCTTTTCTCCTTGAGAATTTGGCAAATGGCAATTTAGAGTGAGTGCTGTATTTATATAATATTATGAATATGAGAGAAATATGATTTTCTTATATCTCTTGTTCAACATCCTGCAAACTAGGGGTGATTAAGAAAGATATTATCATGACAGCAGCAAAAGCAAGACGAGATATGCAAGAGCCAGTATCTGTGATCCCTCCAAAGTAGAATAAGTTTTTGGGAATTGAGTAAGAATTAATGAAGAAACATAACCTGAAGACTTCTGGCTAGCTCTGGAAGCCAAATTTCCAAATAGCTTTACCAACTGCTCCAGACTGAAAGAGCAGGAAGAACATAATTCTTTCTGATCCCACTCAGAGACTGTTCTCAGATCTCTGTGAAGGGAGGTGGGCCAAGAAAGATCCTTGATGCAAGTCTCTCATTTTAATCCCTCAACGGTAATTCATTATCTGAAGCCCCAGAAACTACCTGCAGTCAAGAAATTCCAAAACTGTTTTGGAGTCTGTTCTTGAGCTAATATAAAAAAAAGTATATAATGCCCATCAGGAAACTATTCCTGTATAGCTCACATTTTATTGCTCCTGTTGTTACATTTGAGGCACTTAGAGTCCATCTAGATTGTTCATCAAATATATCCAATGCTCCCAGAAATAGTGGGCTTTAAGAGGATCTCATATATATTTTCATTCTGCCTACTCTAACGATACACATGGGATGCAAACAGGAAAGGACAAAGTAAAGAAAATGAAGATACAAACTAACACCTTCCTGACCCAGGGATCGAACTGGGGTCTCCTGCACTGCAGGCAGATTCTATGTCAACCTGGCCACCAAGGAAGCCCAACATCAACATTTATGCTAAACATAAAGCATAGTAATGTCCAACTATATGTGTATATATGAGAACTGAAAGAGAACACTCAGCTACAAATGGATTCTAGTCTTCAGGCTGATGCAAACCACACCTCAGCTTCCCTCCCAGACCCCATGGTGAAAACGTGCAGAATGGCAAAAGGGCCAGAGGTGGAGTTGGGTAGATATTCCTTCAGTTTTCATAGCAGGCAAAGTAAGAGACTCACTCATTGCTTGTTATTTAGCAAAACTGTTTTGAGAACTTCTGCCACATGCTAGGTACTAAGATGTTAGGAGTCAGAGATGGAAAGCCTGCCCTCAAAAACCAAGGAAAACAACAGCTGAGTTACACGAGCACCTGGCAATAATAGGTGCATGAGACACACAGGATGGCAGGAAATGCTACGGACAATATGGATGGGGGAAAAGTATTTTAATTTGGTTTCACAAACAGTTATTAAATTCCTCTTGTGAGCCAGGCACTGGGCACTAAAACACACACACACACACAAGTATGATCCAGGAAAGCAAGTAGGTCACTCCTGGCGAAACAACAGAAAATGGAATAGGAACACATCCAGATTTCAGGGCACCTGAAGGTTTACCAGGTGAGGGAAAGGGAGTCAAAAAACTGAGAAAACATTATGACCAGTGGTGTCTCTTTGTAAATCTGGAGGCAACGCTACCCTCCAACACTGGAAAACACTGAGACAGGGCTTGAGGGAAGATAAGAAAATGAGACAAAGTGTCAAAGTGCCACGAGTAAGAATGAGTAAAATCATTGCCACCAAGTATAGAGGGCCTAGCTGACAGCTGACAAGACACGGTCTAGAGGCCTGAGTCAGAAGCCACTGTGAATCCTGTCTTCTTGTGAGCAAGAACCATGCCTATTCATCTTCCGATGAAGAGTAGACATTTCAAGCTTTGCAGATACTATGCATTTTTATTAGCGCATTAACTATTTTACTGAAAATGAGTGGAGAAGGAAGTGAAAAAAAAAAACAAAAAACAGAAGGTTCTGAGAAGGGCGAGATCAAAAGACAGTTAAGTAAGACCCAGCTGAAGGAGCACAGACAACCAGTTGGGAGAACGACAGGAGGATGAAGGAACAGGGACACGAAGAAATAATGAATATGTGAATGAGGGAATGAGACAACGCAGCAGAAAAGAACCGGGGAAAATGCTCACTCTGAAACAGAAAAGTTAAAGAGGGGGAGAAACAAAGAAGATGTGATAATGGTGTCAAAACTAAAGATAATATCCCCAGAGTTACAAGAAGTAAGCGTGTGTGAACAAGAGAAAGGAAGAACGTGAGGAAAGAGAATCAAGTATAGAAAAAGAGGGGAAAACAGTGACTTATTTTACAGTGCTAACTACATTCCATTCACACTCCCCTGTACCACTACGTTTTGTCAGCTTAAAAGTCTTTAGATAATGTGTAAGTCAAAAGTGGAAAAACAGTCCTTGATTCAGAGGGTTTGCAATATCTTATATAGCTTTGAATTGTGAAATATGTATTTACTTTTTAAAACATCTCTGCTATGGTGACAGGTAATTTTCTTAGAACCTGAAACTCTGACTTGGGATAAAGCAGGTTTTAGAATGAAAAACAAAAGAGAGAGAAAAACAAGGAAACAGGAATAAGTGTTGATTGGTGCTGGTTGTCAGCATGTTGACAAGAAGGAAACAGATGAACAGTTACCAAGAATGCTAAGCAGTGAGACGCTCTGAGCAAGGAAAAGCAGGGAGGCTTTTTCTTTAATTTGCCCTTTTGGATTTTTGGTCATGGATCTCAACCTGTCGTATGTACAGAGGCACTAAAATTGCCCGTCCCCTGCTCACCACCTGACTTGAATCTCTGCTCCCTTTGTCTTTGGTGGTTCACACACTGCCATGTGGAAGCCTTCGCCTTCCCAATCCCTTTCTTGGGTTTTGGCTGGATCACTGGATTTTTTCTGAATGAAGAATTTCTCTGCATCATTTAGGAGGGATGAGACACTGAGAATTTTCTTGCTTTCGGGTTTTTTTTAATTCATTTACTTCATTATTTTGTGTGTGTATGTTATGTATATATGTATATATGTATGTGTATATATATATATATATATAGTTTACAATATTGTATTGGTTTTGCCATACATCAACCTGAATCTGCCACAGGTGTACACATGTTCCCCATCCTGAACCCCCCTCCCACCTCCCTCCCCATCCCATCCCTCTGGGTCATCCCAGTGCACCAGCCCCAAGCATCCTGTATCCTGCATCAAACCTGGACTGGCAATTCATTTCTTTTAATATACATGTTTCAATGCCATTCTCCCAAATCATCCCACCCTCGCCCTCTCCCACAGAGTCCAAAAGACTGTTCTATACATCTGTGTCTCTTTTGCTGTTTCACATACAGGGTTATACTTGCCATATTTCTAAATTCCATATGTATGCATTAATATACTGTATTGGTGTTTTTCTTTCTGGCTTACTTCACTCTGTATAATAGGCTCCAGTTTCATCCACCTCATTAGAATGGATTCAAATGCATTGTTTTTAATGGCCAAGTAATACTCCATTGTGTATATGTACCACTGCTTTCTTATCCATTCGTCTGCTGACGGACATCTAGGTTGCTTCCATGGCCTGGCTATTATAAACAGTGCTGCGGTGAACATTGGGGTATACGTGTCTCTTTCAATTCTGGTTTCCTCAGTGTGCATGCCCAGCAGTGGGATTGCTGGGTCGTATGGCAGTTCTATTTCCAGTTTTTTTAAGGAATCTGCACACTCTTCTCCATAGTGGCTTTACTAGTTTGCATTCCCACCAACAGTGTAAGAGGGTTCCCTTTTCTCCACACCCTCTCCAGCATTTATTGCTTGTAGAAATTTGGATAGCAGCCATTCTGACTGGCCTGAAATGGTACTTCATTGTGGTTTTGATTTACATTTCTCCGATAATGAGTGATGTTGAGCATCTTTTCCTGTGTTTCTTAGCCATCTGTATGTCTTCTTTGGAGAAATGTCTGTTTAGTTCTTTGGCCCAATTTTTGACTGGGTCATTTATTTTTCTGGAATTGAGCTGCAGGAGTTGCTTGTATATCTTTGAGATTAATTCTTTGTCAGTTGCTTCATTTGCTATTATTTTCTCCCATTCTGAAGGCTGTCTTTTCACCTTGCTTATAGTTTCCTTTGTTGTGCAGAAGCTTTTAATTTTAATTAGGTCCCATTTGTTTATTTTTGCTTTTATTTCCA